>OMKZ01055459.1:31393-50381 GCA_900302535.1 Neoniphon sammara | reverse complement strand
GACTGCCTCATCCAGTAATCAGTTCCCATGTCTCCCGTAGAGTGGAGAGTATGCACTGTGTGTGTGTGTGTGTGTGTGTGTGTGTGTGTGTGTGTGTGTGTGTGTGTGTGTGTGTGTGTGTGTGTGTGCGTGTGCGTGTGCGCGCGTGTAATACACATATCCAAATGCCAGTCATCTGATACATACCAGGAGACAGGCATGCATGCCTAAACATGGATAGAAAAACACATTCCCTTACAAAGACAGACAGACAAAGTTCAGTCCATTTCCTCCTTATCATCCCAGAGTTGGCCTTGCACCAGAAAATATGAGGGTGACCCAGCTGGAACCCTAGATGTGTTTGGCCATGCTCCAACAGAGCTTTGGGAATTTAGTATAGTTTTGTCATCCAGAGCCTGCTAAGAGAAAATAGATCATTTGGCAAGTCAAACACATCTCAAGATTACCTTTTTACCCAAAACATTCTTCCTCTCTCTTGCTGTCTTTCTAAAACACACAATTGTTATTTTATGGCAGTAATTTCAACCCAAAGCCAACTAAAACACATGAAATAGGGGGAAAAAGTGAAGTCAAACCCATTCCATTCTGCTCAGGTTCATTTTTAAATGTCACACTCTTCTCTGCCCTGCTGTGTCCAGGATTGGTATGATGAGGGCACACCAGCTGTTTTCTGGATGTCAGGGTTCTTCTTTACCCAGGCCTTCCTGACAGGCAGCCAGCAGAACTATGCCAGAAAGCACACCATCCCTATCGACTTGCTGGGCTTCGACTTCGAGGTGCTGGATGACAAGGAGTACAACAATCCGCCCGAGGACGGTAGGACGCCAGTGGTGGGGAGAGGAGGGAATAGGGTGGTCTTGGGCAGAGGGCAGGATGGTGGTGTAGGTTGTAGATGGAGGTTTGTGACCAGAGGGTTGCAGGTTCAAATCTCTGGCTCAGCAAAGTGAATGGGTAACGTTGTCACCTCACTGGTCGAGGAGCCTTTAAGCAAGTGCTCCAACAGTAGAAGACTCTGATTGTAGAGGGCAGCTCCCAGGAGTGAACATATGTGTGTGAAGCAGGGCATTACTGAAAAGATAAAGGGCACTGTGCAGCACTGAATTAATAAAGGTATTAAAAAAAAAAAAACTTAAGGAGCTTGAATGGAGAAGAACGAAAAGTGTGTCTGGTGGAGCAGGTTTCAGAGCAAAAACTGAAATGAGTGTAAAATCAGCAGTAGGTGGTAAAGATAAAACAAATGGATGAGATCTGTCAGACAAATACACTATCAGACTGCAAAAATGAGTGGCAGAGGTAGAGTGTAAAGGAGAAGGAAAGACAGAAGGAGCCTCCCTGCCCCTCCTCCAGTCGCCGGCCTCCATCAGCCCCTTGCCGTGCTGCCAGCGCCACTACGGGAGCCTCAATCAAAGCTTCACATAAAGCTTCTCATCCTCAATCAGTCCCCAGCTGGGCTCTCATCACACTGACACACAGCCTGTGCTGCCATGCTACAGATGTGTCACGGTGTTTGTGCGTTTATGTGTGTCTCTGGGTGGTGGCATTGACAGGAACTTAACAGTCACCTATTTGAATTTCATTCCTTTTCATTATATTAATAAGAGAGCTTTCAATTCAGAGTTCTATTCAGCATGTTAATTTTACAACCTTTGTAGCTTACTTGTCTCTATTGTGAACTTGTGTGAACTACAGTGCCAGTGAACTGTTGATGTTTCAGTTCCTACTGGTAGCCTATAGAGGTCAGCCACTGTTACTGGCCCTTGAGAGAGAACAGCCACAAAATAACCAGATGCTAAATTAGATGAAAATCTAACTTATCTTTCCTGTATAAACATATATTTAGTCATATTTAGTTTGTCTTATGTTCTGTGGATATCAAAAAAGGTATGCAAGAGCTGGTTAAAGTAATAGCTGGAATGAGAGAAATGTTTATTCATAAAACAGTAAGTAAGATAACTCAAGTCCTCAGCAGCCCTGCTAGAGGTCTCTGGCTACAGATTTGATATAAATTCAATCATAATGTGTCAACTGTCCAAACTGTAATCAGGATGTTTTTCTGTTGTTTTTCTGTTTTGTTTTGTTTTGTTTTTTTTCCCAGAGTTTCACAGTATTTTCTGTGTAAGCAATATATCTTGAGTGTTTTGTCTGTCTGTCAAGCTGACAGTCAGCTGATGTGACTTACTGTCCCTCCTTACATCATTGGATGATGTAGATGAGATTCATTCATTACTGTAGGTGATCAACCTCCTGTTGTGAAAGAACAGTGTTGAACCAGAGAGCCACCATGCTGCTGCAGGCAAATAAATGCATTTCATTTAACTTTTGAGTTGTGTGCATTTCAAGTTAATTGATAACCCTGTTGTGCTTGATGTGTGTGTGTGTGTGTGTGTGTGTGTGTGTGTGTGTGCGTGCGTGTGCGTAACACTCTCAGGTGTGTACATTCGAGGGCTCTTCCTTGATGGTGCCCGTTGGGACAGAAAGACCAAAGTGATTGCTGAGTCCTACCCCAAAGTGCTGCATGACACCATGCCCGTGGTAAGAACACAAACTAACACACCAACTGGTTGATTGATTAACTTCATTCAACAAATGACAGTTAATAGATAAATGTGCCAAAACACTGGCATACAGTAAAACAGCACCTGTGAGTATAACAGAATGAATGTGTAAGGGTTATTTCCATTGTGATTCATCCTAACAGTTTTTCACTGCTGTTATCAGTTCAGAGTACTAAATCTGAGAGTCCAGTTAAACACATTTACTTGACAATAGAATTAGGTTGGACAGCAGTATTTGAGATGTAATCTCTTTAGGAAACATTTAGAATCCCCTCAGTTGTGCTTTGAGTTCCTCTGTTTTCTCTGGTTCTCAGCAGATTTTGGTCCTGACAAAATTCTCTGTTACGCTGATATGCGTTTTTAGCCTGATATCTGACAGCAGTGCAGACATTGGAACATTTCTTGCTACAAGCAGTTACCAACAATATAACCTGTTTTTGAAGGGGGAAAAGAAATGTGCATCATATAGCAACACTCAAGGCAATGCGCAAGTATTGTGGGTGGGTCTGCCTTAGTTCATAGACAATTGATTTTCCTATTGTTCAAAAAATGTTTCCTTTTTGCATTTGGAGGTGTACAGAAATATGGGGGTTTGAATGGTTATACAGTGTGCGTGACAACACAGTGTGGGCAACATATGACACCTTAGCATTAAGATCACCTGTCAATGGTGAAATCACTGAAGGCAGCAGTTAACATCTCAGTTGAGGGAGGACAAAAAAATCTTGCTGCATGACATTTCCTTACATAAGCAACTTTTGGTTTGAGGGGATGGAGATGCACTCAATCTCTGTATGATTTCCTCTGGGCGTCAAAAACGAGGGGAGCAATATCTTTCCATGTATCAATTTATGAAAACGAGGCCGATTCCATCTCTATTCAGCTCGTAAGCCCCTATGAGGCATCTCTTGTTTTTTTTTTTTTTTTACCAGAGAACAATTCCATGAGCCTCCAGGGAGCGCGTGAATAACAAGCAACAGTGGAATAATAAGAGTCGCTGGTTTTTCTACCCAGGAGAACAGCTGCTTATTCTCTGGACCCCAGTACACAGCAGCAGTTTCAGCACTTTCCACATTACGCCTGTAGGAAAGTCTGCCTCGGTTCCCCTTCTCATCCTCGTTGTTTTTATAAGGGGCTTTATTAATTAACACAACTTGATATGTTGTATGAAGATTAGACCGAGTAAGAGTTGGAAACAGAGCGCCTGCGGCTGATGGCAGAAAACTCACAGACAAACTAGGACTGATTGCTTTGTGAGTTGTCTGTTTTCTTCTTGTTGCTCTCCTTTGCCCTTACAATGCATTCAGCAGTTATGAATAATGCACAAGACTGACTTTTTTGAATATTCAGACATTTCAAGGCAACTTATTAACAGTTCTTGACAAGAGCGGAACTTAATTAAAAATGTGTTTATTATTTGTGGAGGAAAAAACACAACAGAGGCTGCTGTGGCTGGCTTTGAAATGCAAATCTTCGTAGAGGCGCCTATAATGGAACTGGATGAGTATTTTTCTGGCTGCAACTCAACAGCTTTTTTTTTGTACGAAATGTTTTTTCGAGTGGCCCAGTTTATCCCTTTTGCATAACCAAGGCCTCTTAATAGCCCAAAGGGACTCATTTTTGTTCATTCTATTGTATTAAAACTTCATGTCCCCAAAGTTTCTGTTTGTAATTTAAAATTTGGATAACAAATCGAGATTAAAATTAGGTTGTCATTTTTCCACTATTAGTCAACTATTTTTGGCTTTCAGTCCTGACCTCTGAACTAACCTCCCCTCATAGAACTTCTTGTTTTTCGTCATATTAAAGTCACCATGATCATCTGTCATTAATCAAGACAGGAAACTATCTGTTTTTGCCCACCATCAGATGTGTTCCAGATATCACTAACCACTCACATTCTACAGCTAAAGAAATGTCTGAATGGGACACAGCCCTTAAATGATGATGGCTATCTGCCAAAGCGGACAGCCACAGCTAAAATATTAATGTCATGTCATGCCATTTGACCACGGCTCCCTCGGTAACAGTGCTGTCTGCTCTCTCTCCCCTCCCTGTCAGATGTGGCTGAAGCCTATCAAGCGGCAGGACATTCCCCAGAGGATGTGCTACGTGGTGCCCGTCTACAAGACCAGCGAGCGGCGCGGCACCCTGTCCACCACTGGTCACTCCACCAACTACGTCATCGCCATGACGCTCAACTCCAGCGTGCCCGCCGAGCACTGGATCAGGCGAGGGGTAGCACTGCTCTGCCAGCTCAGCTCCTAGTCTTGTTTTGTTTGTTGTTGCTTTCACACACACATTGTTCAAAGACATACATTTAAAGCGAATTATGAACCACGCAGTGTCTCTTGCTTTTTTATACAGTAGATGAGGAATTCGTATGCATACCGGTAGGAGGAAAAAGACAGGTGGCCATTCCTACCTACTAGAAGTACTGTTCAGAAGCAATAGCACATGGCACTTTAAGTTGTTAGCATAATATTTATGGTACTCTCATTACAGTCTGTTCACACATGCAAATCTTCTCAGATGCTTAACAACTAGGAATGGATTAGAGCTTAGATTTAAGTTGGTGGACCACAAATAGACTGGTAAGTACATAGGAATCATATAAGCCCAACTGGGAAACATTGACTTACATTCAAAAAGGCAATGCAAATGTTAATGCTGGAGTTGCAATGTAGTCCAGTATCAGTAGAAATTTCTGAATATCTTTAAAGTACTGTTCTAATACCTGGACCTCATTGTTTTGTTGCAGTTGATTGTGGAAGGCCATAAAGCTTAATGGTGTGTGCATCAGCATTGGTGCATGAGGATATTTTAATATGCAGACAAGCCAAAAAGATATTGTTGTTCACATATTAACTGGGATCTGAACTTGAACTAAACTTAAACTAAACATTACACCAATTGAACTAATTTATAGTGCTGTTGGTTGTTTCAGACAAGCAATTACATTGCTTAATTGCTGATTGCAAAGACGTATTCCAACCATGCTGATAATTCCCATTATGCACAACTAATGAGCTACATCAGCTCTTGTGGAGATAGTTGTTTTTTGTTTCCTCCTGTTTTTCTCATCCCTATAAACAGTATGTGCGCTGCTTTGAAGAGCATTACATCAGTGCAATTGCATTGGTCATTCAGTTGTGCCATTGTGTCAGTGTTTTCTAAATATACATTTCATTGACCTGTGATAAGCTGATGGGTTTTTTTTGTTGTTGTTTGTTTTTTTGACTTTACAAACTACCAATGAGAGACCTCAATTTGGGGAGTGAAAAAAAATCACTAACTACAACTGCTCTTCTGAAAAGTAACTTTAAAGAGACTTTTAAATTTTTTTCTTCATTTTACATTATTTAATAATGTGGAGTCAATGGGCAGTATAATGTCTTTGAAAAAAGCATTTAGGAAGTTTGTCTGTGAAGATCCTCATTCAGTCAGGTCATGGTACCTGTAAGTGCGGTACAAAGGCAACTGGACTTGACTGAGGTTCTAGAAGACGTTTCGCCTTTCATCCAAAAGGCTTCCGTTCTGAAGTTCTGAACTGAAGAGGCCTTTTGGACGACAGGTGAAATGTCTTTTAGAACCTCAAGCAAGTTCAGTTGCCTTTGTACAGCACTTAGGAAAAAACATTTAGGAAGTTAACATCAGCTGTGTCTCCTGGTCAGTTGTTATTAGGCCAACAGATTAAAACATGGAAATCATTCCAAAGTTTATTTTCCTTTCTTAATGGGGAGAATGCAACAGGTAAACAGCAAGGATGGTGCAATGCATTTCATATCCAGATTCCTAAACAATATTTA
Source organism: Neoniphon sammara (assembly GCA_900302535.1). Lineage (NCBI taxonomy): Eukaryota > Metazoa > Chordata > Actinopteri > Holocentriformes > Holocentridae > Neoniphon > Neoniphon sammara. The sequence goes on along the minus strand of OMKZ01055459.1, from coordinate 44,017 downwards.
CAACACAATAAAAATAACCATGGACCTTCATCATTTTTGGAACAGATTTTTTCTTTGCCCAATGAGCAGTGAAGATATGAGCTGTTCTTTGGGGCACAGTGATCCTAGGTGTGACTGTCCTCGCCATACACCTGACACAATTAAGCTAGTGACAAACAAGCTGAAAAAGAAAATAGTGGCCTCTTACAATAAGAGTCCATTCATCAAGCCATCCATCCATCCATTTCCATATCCACCTACTTCTATTCAGGATTATGAGGGCTGGAGCCTATCTTAGCATGCACTGGGCAGACGGCCTCTTGTAAGTGTAGATCTGATAAATCTTGTATGACAAGCAAAATTACCTTTACAAATCTGTTTTAAGTGTTCAAAAAAGAAATATTCACATTTCAAAAAATAATACCTTATTGATAAAACAGTACCATTTTTCATATTTTAATTGTGAATTGCAAAGTGATTATTTTTCCCCAAAATGGATCTACAGTGTTTTGGGTTAGATCTCCATTTAGAACAGAGGTTTTCAAAGACTGAGACTGAGGGCTTTTCAAGGTTAGACAAAGACTCCCCATCACCCAAATGACAGATATTTAAGCTTTTCTGCAGCATTGTGTCCTTCTAGCAGCTAATAAAAAAAAATGTTCCTTAGAAAGCCTTTTCACCATCAGTCTCTGATCCTCTGAGAGTTTGTTGTACCGATGAGGAAGACTGCCTCCTACTTTGAAAACCTCTGTTGAATGAGAATTCAGATTGTGTACATCCAAATGAAAAGCAGTTTACATTTTGCTAACATTAGAACATAAAACAGCTGTAAATATAGTGAAAAGAACTGATTGTAAACTGAAACCAAAGGTAGTTGATCTGTATGATATTACTTATGTGCTCGTCAGCATCATTTGTGGCTGAGTAGGTAATACAAAAAAATGGCCTGTCAGACTAGTTACTCCAGGCCCCAAAGAACTTGTCATGATCTTCACATGCAGTTAATTAAGAAAAGTAACAAAAGGTTGTCAACATTTTGATCTTTCTGTACAAAGGCAGAAAACAATTTACACTCAACATAATGTCTGTACCAGTTCACTCATGCTTCATGCATGATTCAGTCAGATCAAGTACGTTAGTTCAATGTGACCGACGATGACTTACACCCAGTTACGACAACGACGATGGATGTCACACAGTGACAGGATAAATGAAGTCACACATATATGTGTGTGCTCCAGCAGCTGAAGCCAGCCGAGCTGGCTTAGCATGTGAGCAGCAAAACAGCCAATGGAATGTCACGGGGCAGAGGGGGTGGTGACAAGCACCAGCCACTATTAGCGCACAGTTTCAGGGGCAGATAAGATCCACACTTCAGCAAAGTGTCGATAATATAAACCCCTGGAAAATAATAAATGCTTTTAAAAACAGAGAAAAAAAGAATGCCTAGATTTTCTTGGTTTGATAAGGAAGGTTAAATATCAATTACAAGTGCAAAGAATGTCGACATCTGAACATACGCAGCGTATTGTTCTGCTCTGATACAAGTATATTGCTTTTGCTTGGTCTGTCTTGGATTGTCAGAATCAACAAGTAAATTTGTTCTTTGACAAAGGTACTTTCAAAAAATGTTTAGCAGGAATGATAATTTGTTTTCAGCTGCACTGTTACTGACAACTTAAAGATCTGTCTTTACAGTACATCAGTAAATCTGAATTAGGTTTGCATCAATGTAGCAACGCAACTTTGTACTCTCCTAATTCAGTGAAATGGCAGCAGCAGGGTGATCTAATTGGACAAAGCACCTTTGAGGGACTTTACCTGGCACCCTAAATAATCAAGTAAACGAAAATACTTTTGATGAAGACAAAAAAAAAAAAAAAAAAAACTATTTCTCTAAATTCACATTATGAAGTTACTGATTCATGTAAAGCAAGATAAACTATAAAGACCTAACAAGGACGTCTCATTTTATCTATCAACAGATTGTCAAACCCTAAGAACCACTGGTGAGACAATTTTTCTAATTTTCAACTTTCTAAATAGAAACTTGACTAGTCTTACATTCTAATTTTTTAAAGGCATTGGCAGCTGTTACTGGACACTATGAGCTATATAATTTCAATACTTCATATTATTATCAAATCAGACAAAATAACTTTGCAAAAGAAATGGACAAACCTGCAGCAAATCTAACACTGAGCCATTTAGACATCTCCCATGTCAAGTCAGGAAAACCACTTCTTTTTTGACATAGGAGCGCAATAGCTGTCAACATGTTTTCAAAGTGAAACAGCAAGAGCCAAGATGTTCATTCCAGATTGGGCAGCTTGCTGAAACCGGTTGTGGGATCATAGTTCTCAGTCTCTGTAAGGACACTGTGACGGTGTGTGGAGTGCTTGTGGTGCTGTTCCAGTGGCCAGGGCTTGGCACAGAGATGTTTGATACACAGCATGATGACATCACACGTTGATGATCGATGGCCAGTGGAACACATCACAGATGTACTAGGCATGGATGATGGGACACGGCACAGGGTTGATAAAAGATGAGCAGATAGAAGGTTCGACAACAACATACTAACAGGTTATGATGATGGACAGCTACGTCTCCGCAGGAAAACACGGCATGCACCACCTCACTATCTAGCAACTCTTTTCAAATTAGGAGCTGGGACCAAGTACACTGTCCACTCTGTCTCCAAGACAGATCCTAGGAGGCCTAGGTGCAGAACTACAGCATGTGAGGATCCACTCCAAGTATGCATTTCTATTTGGCTTTCCAGAATTTTTAACAGGAAAGTGCTAGAAGAGGCGAGTTATGGTGGCTACTATGACCTTGGTATACTGAGCCTGGAGCAGGGTGGGTGTTTCCTGGCAGGGGTGCAACCATCAGCAGACAGAGCAGAATTGAAAGACGAGAGGCGGGAGGAAAATGTAAACATTAGCATGATCATGAGATATGCATAAGCCACTGGTTCAGGTTTGGAATGGCGGCTCAGGGCATGAATGAGATTCACCATGCATGCAAGACTGGACCATCACATTGCAAACAAAGCATGTTAAGGCTGAGAAGCACAATATCGACACATCCATCTCCTCCTTCATTCCCTAACCCCGATCCCCCACCAGCCTAGAAGCCGAAGTCAAAAACGATGCGGTCTTCAAAGATGGCGATGAGCAGCATGATGGCAAACCCGGTCAGCATACCCAGGTTCTGAAGGACAAAGTGTCCCAGCTGGCAGCGCTTGTGGTCTTCACTGTCCCCATGAAGCATCTCTGGCAACTAGAAAGGACAAGTTACAGGCTGGAATCAGATACACACTGTAACATTAGCACTACAGGTTCATACTGTTGAAAAAAGTATTCAGACGCAAAATTGAGAAGGGTGCTGACTGAACTGCACCACATGTAGGACAGAGAGAATGAGTTTAACTCACATTCCTGAGCAATACTCACCATATCCACCAGAGCTACATAAAGGAACATGCCCGCCGTGATGGCAAAGATCCAGTTGGTGACGTTGTGTGTGTACTGGCCCACAGCTGTGCCAATCAGCATGCCAACATACGCCATGAGGGCGGACAGCAGATTGTAGACAATGGCTTGCTTCACAGACATCCCTGCTTTCAGCAGCACTGCAAAATCACCTGTCAGCCAAGAAAGACAGACTAATTTGAACATGATTACATTAAATGCACCAGTCACTCACGCATAAGCAAAATGCAACAAAAGTTGACACATAACCTGCCACTTTGTGAACCAAATTTGGAGGCATGAATGAAATTCTATAGCTCATGCTTCCTTGTTTGTGAAAGGCAAAAGTAATAGGGAAATGTAATGCTGACATCTCCAACAGTGTGTACAATTTTGCAAACTGACATGGCACTTTCACTGCATGTAAACCTCTTGGTCAAGAACTTGTCTCATTTCATACTTTTCGTAGTTTGGTATCCTAACTATGCCCTGGCTTATGAGGTTAACTCATTTTAACCAAACTAAGTCTCCACATCTGTCTCTGGTTTCTAGTCTTCTCTTCTGCTGAGCAAAACAGACCAGAAACTCAATGGGCTACTCTTTCTAAGAAATATGTCTTAAACTCCCTTCAGATGCACTTATGATTACATGTGTGCTATAGCCTCTCTACTCTCTTCAATCATAGCCAGGCCAGATGTGGGAAGAGACCCAAGTCTCAGCGGAAACGCCCTGGATTTGGAAAGAGTGAGATGAATAGAGAGAAGGGGTGGCCTACATTTCCTCCACAGTGTAACAAGCGGCCTCTTTTCCTTGCTAATTACCACAATGAATATATTACCACTCCCCTCACATCCATCAATCAAATCCAGAGAGAAAGAGGAGGGGGGGGAGGAGTAGGAGGGGGGTGGTTAAGGAGAGGAGTGAGGAGAGAAGCCAGCTTGTATACGCCTCACTCCACTGGCCTTTTTTCCACTTCAACTTCCTCTGTCATTTCCTGCCTGCTCGGTTCCACTCCGTCACACACTCAGAGACGCCTGCCTCCGCCTCGTCTACTGCAATTAACACACCCATCACTGCCAATTAGCTTCACTATGGGTGGTTAAAGAACCCTCATAATCATCTTCTCTGCCTTCCAGCTGTCAGTCCGGGGAGGCTTTTGTGTTTAGGAGGAGCTGAAAGGTGCACTCATCAAACTGCTGGGTTTGTCTGACACGCGGCCCTACGGGGGTTAGGAGACGGCGGCACCGAACAACTGGTGCCAACTCAACAGGAAATGGGGAAATTACACATGCAGAGGGAGAATGATCTTGCGGATCTTCATATGCCACTGTGGATTGAGACAGGGTTCATGTTGCAGTTATCCATCTGGAAAATCACAGTTTTCAGAAGATACACAGTAGCAAAACGCAATGAAGTAAAAACAGCAGAAAGTTGGACACCAAAAAAAAAAAAAAAAAAAATCTGTTGGACCAGAATGAGAAGTTTTGTCCCTCTTGTTATGTACAATGTTGGAGCCTCACAGATACAGCCTAGATAACAAAATTCTTGGCATCCTACACAATGAAAGACATCCTTCAAACAGGTTCTATGTGATGTTAGCTATATCCAAATACGCTTCATCCTCTTCTCTACCCACAAATGCTTTCAACATCAGCCCATTCCCCATTTTTAAGTGCAGAGGCACCAAGAACAGTAGGGTGCTGTTACACAACACAAGGGGGAGCAGGCAGACAAAAACAAGCAGTTATTCACTGGGCCGCTCACTCTGGCATATTTGACACTAGTCTATTCATCAGCCACACAAACAAGGCACTGAAACTTCCCCATGACAAGAGAAATCATTAGTACTGATCTGGTGTGGATGGTCCTGTATACTTTGCTCATCTCTCTTTTTCACCCCATTCTATCCATCTCTCTTAAGTCTTTCTCTCACATGTACATACATAATTATACAGGAGCCTGGTGTACTGGCAGTAGTTGCAACAAAAATGTTCACCACAGCTAAATTAAACTGTAAAATCAATAGGGTCCTCGCAGAGTACAGACAGCATGCAGTGACTTTTGGGGAGAATCAGCAGCTCTGTTTTATGTCTTGGAGTGCCAGTGTATGGAGCGATGTGTGCCAGGCACGTTCCATCATCGCCACTGACTGACACATTGACAAGCCATTTCACTGCTGTCAGACAAAACCCATTTATCTGGAAAAAGTGAATTTTTCAGGGGTTAAGAAAAGAACGATTATGTTCGTCTTGACGTCTGTGGACTTTTAACAGGATTCAAGGGACCGAGAGGTCGTGAAACTCACTCAGTACATAAATGGTCAACTTTCAGTTCAAGGAAGAAAAAGAGACAAACTACCGCAGGTTGCAGTAAGTGGTTTTGGCGTGACAGCAGCAATTTTCTCACTAGTGATCATTATGTGAATTGAATGTGGGGCTTTAAGAAAGCAGGTTCCACCTGCTGAATGAGTGAAGTGCGCAGTGACTAGTGGGTAATGAGTACATTATTTGTATGAAATACAGGGTTTACATTTTTTGACTCTCTTTCTCGTGGTGCAGTCCACTTACCGAGCTCATGAGGTAATTCATGGCAGAAGACAGCCACTGATGTACTGATACCTCCTGTGATGTTGGCACTGAAGGCTGCACCTACAAAGACACCATGAGGTCACAGAGAAATCCTGAAGGCAAAATCTCTAACTAGATGTAAAAATATGCTGTAAACCACTGGTGTAGGCAAGGCAAATTCCTAAACATCCAATGTACAAATTGTTTTTTAGAATCATTATCTAAAGCTAAGAAATTCTACTACTACTTCTGCTATGAATTCTTGAGTTATTTCACCAGATACCATAAAAGATATCCAACACTAAACAAATTATGTAAACAATGTGCAGGAATTCTTGAGTGGTGTTCCTGTTTGATTTACCAAATATGTTCAGCAGCAATGGGATGAGTAAAGATTTGAAATCTTACCTATGGCCAGGCCGTCACTGAAATTGTGCATGCCATCCCCCATGATGACCATCCAGGCGATACTGGCGATACCGGCATCCTTCATCTCCTGGTCTGAGTGGCAGTTGCCACCGTGTGAGTGCCCGTGGCCGTGACCGTGCTTCTTGGCCTTGCGTCCATTTTCCTTGGCCGGCGACTGGTGGTCATGGTGAGCGTCTGCGGGTACCAGTGACAACTTGTTGACAGGAGAGTCAGGTGTCTGGAGCTCTGTGAGCTGCGTGTCGTTGTGGTCCTTGTCAGAGGAGATGGCCATGCTGTCAGGACCTGGAGGAAGAGTAAAGTTTTCAGCCTCAATACCTCCTCTGATAACCAGATCAAACCACCAGAAAAAGAAAAATCATTGTCTGGTTGGACTGATCACCAGTCTGTGAATTGGGGTTGCAAGTAGGCATCACTTTGTTTTAAATGGCCATGGGCCAAAGAGGTTGAGATCCACTGTAGAGGTCAAATCACACGCAAACCCAGGGGTAAAAGTTCACATCAGTCAACCAGTGTAGAGGCTGTATGACTGAACATGTCTTACCTTCACTTAATGTTTTGAGGTGGAGCCACTCAGCGTCCGAGCGGCGGTTTAGCTTGTGATCCGACAACTTCCTGCCGATCTTGCCCTCATCACTCAGCTTCTTCTTACCGGACAGACTGCCCTGCGGGGAGACGGATCATAAATTGCTTAAATACTCCATCTAAGGCTTTTCAATTTCAAATTTCTCACTTTTGACTTATGAATTAACCCTGATTGCATGCTCTCACCTTCAACTACTGTTTCTAAGTTTCTCTCAGGCTTGAGAAACCCCAAAACAATCACTCCACACAAAAACCAAACCCCAAAAATATTTATATGAAAGTAAAAGCCTGTGAGCTGGCAATTTTCATTAGTATTTTTGAACTGAATCCTGTTTCTGATCTGAAAATCTGAGGCGCCCGAGTCCCAACATTAGCCCACTGGGTGCCTTTGGGTCCCGTTGATCTTACCCCCTGGTCTTTGTAGTGCTTGAACATGCCGATGCAGTGTTCGATGATGAAGAGGAGATAGATGCCAGCCAGCGCCGTCAGACCCTTCCACACCCCGTCAAAAGCTACCGCCAGGTCTTCCTCCTTGTTCGCCCCAACCTGGCTGTGGTCGTGCTGCCCCTGGGACTGTGTGTGTGTGTGTGTGTGTGTAAGAGGGGGGAAAGATGAAGCGAGAATAACAGGGGTGGGGGGTTACAAGTTTTATCAGGAGATAGATGTAATTTTCAAGAGTGACTTGTACCTCCTGCCAGCGTAGTGGAAGTGTGTTGAGGGAGAGGAACCTCTGAATGACATGAGCAGTCTGGGTCAAGTAGAGGATAGTTGAGAATGATTGTAGGTTATTGTGTGGTAGCATGCAGGGACAAGATTGGATAAGTGAGACATTTCACTAACAACTGGTCAGAGGGAGAGGCAGTGAGAGGGGTATCAGTCTGAGGGCTGAGGATAGATAACTTCTGTGTTGTGAGAGAACTCTGTTAGTAGTCACTTTTGGACGGCCAATGGAAGCCTTTAATTCCAAAATGAATCATGTGGCACCTGCCCAACTACCATGACTGATGGATGCATTCATTTTCTGTAAAATGGATTTACTGTTATATAAAGGTGCAGCCTGTGCATTTGGGTTAAACAAATCTAGACCACAAGTATTGTTTTTTAGCCAAGTTAGATTTTCATCTGCACACTTCGTGGCTTATTAATTGTGGCATATTAACTTTTAAACCAAAGCATCTATAAGTTACTTGCATGCTCTCACTGAGTCAGCATGCTTACTTTTTTTTTTTAATTGCTTGCAGGAATTTGCTGGACAATTGCTTTTTTAACCTCCCTGGTCCTCACTGAGCTCTTTTTAAACTACTCTTAAAGACTAAACACATAGTTACTTTCTTCAGATCCTTCAGCATTCCCTTATATTTTTTTGTCCCAATTTGCTGATAATTGTGTGTCTGCCTCAGTGCTACCATTAAGAGGCAAGGACAAGAATTAATTATAGTGAATATTGTGCTGTGCAATGAACTGGATCATGAGCTGAGTTTACTGTTATGTTCCTAATAGCTTCCAGTCAGTTTTTGGGCCTCATTTTCAAAATTTTGTTCTAAAATACTTTGTCTTGACAAAGATCAACAGAAAAAGCCCAAACTGATGTGATGTGTATATTTTAGCAATTTCAAATTATAAACCTTAGATATCTTTTCTAGAAAGAATACTTAATTCAGAATTGCAAAGCAAACAGGGCCCATTTCACTAGACTATCCCAAGAAACATCCTCACTGCACTGCATCAAGCTGTGTTGTGACTGTTAACAGCTTACTCACATGCGGCAGCAGGTGAAGGAGGGCATCGCCGCTGAGTGTGCCCACTGCCAGTGCCACAAGGAAGGTGAGCAAGAACTTGAAGCAGGACTGCTTGAGGATGGGCACGAGCACCACGCCCAGCAGAGACAGCAGGCTGATGATGGTGATGGACACAAAGCCCCACACCCATACCCACACTGCAGAGAGGGAGACACAGAGACAGGTATCATTTATCTAACCTTTACTCAACCAGATAGTCCCACTGAGATTAATCAATGGGTGGCAGCATGGTGCAGTGATTAGTGAGGCCGCTGTTCACGCGGAGGACCCAGGTTTGAACCTCCATTTAGGCAAGCATGCAGCCTGCTGAGGTGGCCTGGAGTACAAATTGAATCACTAACAGCTCCAGGGGCACTGATATGTAGCTCAGCTTCGGCTCCCTGTGGAGGGATGCAAGCAAAGAGACAATTTCCTTACATCAAGTATTTCACATTCATACAAGAGTGACATATATATGTTTACTCCAGTTGGCTCACTGTGTGGAGCGCATACCACGAATTATAAATGCGGCGGTGTGGGTCTGATTCTGACCCGCGCCCTTCGCTGCATGTCATTCCCTCTCTCTCCTCCGTCCTTCCTGTCTATCGCTACTGTCGTTGTCAAATAAAGCAGAAATACCAATGTCTTAAAAGCATATTCTATTTTCACTTGCATATGTGCCACGATTCCTTGAAAAATGCAATATTGGTATTAGTATTGACCATTATGGGTGGGAAGATATTGGATATCAGGTATCACTATGGGCCTAAAAAAAAAACAAAAAAAAAAACAACAACAGTGCATCCCTAAACACAAAAGTTGCAAACAAACAACTTATATTAAAGTGAAAGCAAAAGTAAAACCAGAATCACATCAATTGCATTAAAGTGCAAACACAAAATTCCCTACATGAGCATGCAAAAGCAACAGAGTAACAGCACACCACCAGGACAGCAGTGAGCTTCTGTAGGACTCAGATGAACTTCAGGATACAACATACAGTATGATTTGATTTTCATATTTAAATAAACACAGGAACTCCACAGCGGAGTCAGACACTTTCAATATTTTAGCCAGCCAACTAGATTTTTAGACTGGAGGTCTTCAAAATGATGACTGGCTGAATGCCTCAGTGGCTTGTAGAGTAGACAAACTTAATAGCCACAGATTTATCTGCATTTGAATGGTGGCTGGAGGTATTTTTCCATCCTGTTCACATGTAAAGTCAACAATCCTCTAGAGGTATTCAATCTATGTGTCCTTGTGATGACACGAGGCCCACAGCAAGACATGTAAAGTGACATTTCAGCAGAATTGCAATCGCCTCATTTTTCATGCACAATGCAGACAGGAGACATGAAGCAGAAAAGAAGAAAAAAGTCAGAAAGGTACACTATCATTTAAACTGTCAGTTCACTTGTCACCGGAGGACGCGCGTCTCAAAACAGTGAAAGACCAAAGGAGAAAAAGTTTATAGTTCTCTCTTTACAGAGGACAAAATGTTTAATGTAGTATGAAATTCAATGTCACACCAAAGCTGGTGGTGTGTTTGCTAAACTGATGCTGTGCCTTCACTGCTGACATTCAAATATGGCAGACCTATTGACTAAGAGAGAGAGAGAGAGAGTGCCTGTAATGCGCATCTTACAGACAATTGACTTCAGCAGGGCATTTCAGGAGTACTATCTCAACATGCTGTTATAAACTCAACTGTTGTTTTGGGATTATAGTCCTACTCTGCCCCTGCTGAGGCTGGCATACCTATTTCTTTTTTTTTCCTCACAGAAATCCTGTAAACCTTGCCAAAGACTTTTCTATTTGAAAGGCATGGCAAATAGCTGTGCCTCATTTTATTGTTAGTTTATTAATGGTTACATATCAGCATATTTAAGCATGAGGAGGGAGGAACTGTCTGTGCTGTTGTTTTCCCATTTAGCCTGAAAGAGTACCCGATTTTGAGTAGAGCCATGTGATGTTTTGCAACATTTGGTCCACACCCCATAGTCAAAGGGTCATTCAGTGGCTAAATGATAAAATCTTTAAATTATTTGACCATCTAAATGTTGGTACATCCACAAATGTTTTTAAAGATTTACACTTCTGGTAGAGAAAAAGCACTCCAGCGAACCTGTCACACACCATCAGTCCTCTTTTTCTGCATGGCTCTGGTTTACATGCACATAGTTGTATTAATACCTGGGAAGTGGCCAGTACAAACATATTTTTCTGTTTCTGACCATCAAAAATCTTTACGGGGGAAGCTGTCGACTAAGTACCTTGCTCAAAGGCACATGGATGATAGTCGTTTTGGGAGGAGAGATCATTACCCATTATAAGTATCCCAGCCAGTCCAGGTATTTCAAGTGATTGAATGTCTGCTGATAAAACGTCGTTTGACTTACCAAAAGATGCCAGGCTGACACTTGGCCGGAGGGGAAAATGACTAAATACCAAATATCACTGAGGGAAATCACACTGGCAGGCATGCATCCTTTCCTCATCGAATCAATCCCTCATGGTGTAGCTTGTGAGGAAGCGATCTGGAAAGTGGCTTACATTTGACAGAGTGGTCGATTAAATCAAGCTGTTTCTGTCCCATTAAGCAGCTGTAGGATTAAAAATGATCACAAAAAACCTACCTTGAGGCAGCTAGTCTGCTCAGTTAACGGGAGGCTGGAGTTCCTCCCAGGAAAACATCCTAACGAAAGTGGCAGGGCCTGATGTGTAAGTGATAATTACACAGCCATTAGCCATTAGCTTTTGGGAAGCCTGTGTGCTAACCCTGACTTTGTGTCAGGTTAACATGTATCCTCTGGGGCCACAAAAAAAAACAGGGGTGGCAACAAGCAACAACAAGCAACCAAACAAGAGCTTTTTCTGCACTGGAAAGCTGGGAGGGGTTTTAGAAACGGTCAAGAAGCTGAAAGAAAGCTGAGTTGTTGAAATAGTTGTGAACAACTAATTTCCTTGTATGTGTAGAGCAGAAACTGCAGTCAGTGACAAGCACGGCTGGGACAAAGGAGGCTAAGAATAGCTATTATTGGTGTAAAAGATTCTATGAATTGGATAACGTTTTCCTTTTAAAAGGCAATTTTCATACTATTAGACGTACACATAAAGCCCATCCATTTCCAGTTGGTTAGGAGAAGACCATGGTGGGGATGAGAGAGAGAATTCAGTGTGCAGACCCAGGTTTAGTGTCCTGATATCAGATTGAGGCTACTTCTGTTTAATGATCTGCACAGAAACATTTGATGGTGAAAGGTCGGCACATAACTCAGATTCCACAGGGCAGAAAAAAACGACCTATGGCCTCTCTCTTTTGAATTAGGGAGGGGGTGACATAGTGTCGTGTAGATATCTAAACAGACAAGGATTTTAGATATAAAAATACTTCAAATGCAGATCTACTGACCAAACCAGTGTTTACAGTTGCTTACTTGTGATTCATCAATGGATTCTCTGACCTCAGCTCTGATTCATCAACTGCACATATTCTGGAGAAACTGTCATCATTAGCAAGGGCAAATTAGCCAGAGAGAATTCACTTTGTCATCATTCTATTGTTACCACAATATTTCAGTGTGTCTTATAAAAGTAAGTGCGCCACAGCTGAGTGCTTTCTTATTTGTCGCACCAGGCGGAACACCCTGTAACCCTGAGAGGCAACTGTAAATCAGCAAGACAGTACATCACCACAGGTCCTTCACACTTACGTAGCTCATCTACTTCTCTATCTCATTACCTCTACCCGAGTGTAGTTTGTGCGTGCGTGCGTGTGTGTGTGTGTGTGTGTGAAGTCGGGTGTAAGGG
>OMKZ01055459.1:18704-31358 GCA_900302535.1 Neoniphon sammara | reverse complement strand
GCAGAGGAGAGGAGAGAGGAGACCCACTGGTGTGTATCCTCTCTCCAATTACGCGTCTCCTGTGAGCCATGGCTCAGAAAAATGGCCCAGGGTATCGCTTAGGCTCTCCTAATTGGCAGGGTGCAAAAAGAAAGGGGAGAAACAGGCTGCAATTTTCTGAGCTCCCCCATGGATGTCGGCGGGAGGTAAATGAGAGGTAGCTCCTCAGCGTGTGGTTCGCCCATGGTCTTGGTGTCTTGGTGCACTGTGGCAGAGTATCGAGTGCCTCCAGTTCTCCACTAATGAGAGATCATTCCTGCCCTTTTGACGTTTTCACACCGTCTTCCTCATTGTCATCAGCATTTTTATGGCTGTCTTCAGTGGTAGCGCACTGCTGACTGAAGCGCATGTGATGCAGGTGTCTCTGAGGCGAGTGTGTGTTTAGTAATTAAAGATTTAAGAGGGCGTATAGTTAAGGAATTGCGCTATTTTCATGCTGAAACTTAAATGCATGCTTGTTTGACAGCATTATTCAATCCTCGGATCAAAACTTTGGGGTCTCTTAATGAGCAGGATTGTGGAGGGATACAAAACCAGACATCCACATCAATTTTATCATGCACCATGTGCTTTGTAGCATCTAATTCGGTACGATGAAAGAACACAGATAAAGTTCAAGTATAACTACAAACATAAAACTGAAACAGCTGCTGGATGCTTTCATTAAAAACAGTATAGTATTGTGCAACGTTTGGTGTCAGGTGTCAAACCAGTGAGATTCAAACTCATGTGGAGGCGCAGGGCGGAGTGTGGGAAAAACAAAAAAAATCTTCCTCAGCACTGACACTGGTATCCAAACTATACATTTTAGAATGCTGGTAAGCCAAATTTAATTAATTACTGTACTTAGTAATTTGGAATACATTTTCAAAACCCTGTCATGGTGTTAATCCTCAACGACTTTTGGACATTTGATCCTCTCCCCTTTCAACCAACATAAAACACTAAGTGACATGATGTCTCCCACAACTGGTGCATGCTGCCTGTGATATAAATTTTTATAAGTATATATAAATTTTTAGTTCTTTTTTTTTTGTTTGTATGTGTGATGTGCGGTGTCTGAAACATTTCTGCTTGAAGCTTGAGGACTTAATGGCCTGTTGGTGGCGTTGTAGTGGGCCAATCAGTTTCATTTTGTGACCAATGGATATCAGTGTAAGACCACATGATTCTCCAAAAGCTCATCAAATTGGGCCCGGCAGTATCCGCGATACTGAGCATGAAGCTTCTGGGTAAGTCAATCAGGTTTATATTAAAAATGCTGGACCCCAGCGTCAAAATCCATCATTCCCCCAAGTTTCATCCAAAACAGGCCGACAGAGGCTCAGAAATCACATGTGATAGGCTGTTGGACGGACAGATGCATCCCAATGATGGCAAAAATAACTGACCTTGTGATTTTAATACTGTCATAACCACACCTACATCTGTCTCTCCATCTCCTTATCCCTCTACCTCCATCTCTCCCTTGTCCTGTCTTCCTGCCTTGCCCGCTGCCCCCTGCACAACTGTCTGCCATCAACCAACTAGTCCCACTTCTTCCCCCCTTGACCTGCCTGCTGTCAGTCTATCAGCTTCTCGTCTTGTCCCACCCAAACAGCTGTTAGTCATTTGTCAGATTGTCTGAGTTTATCTTCTTGCCAATCTGTACTTTATTACCTGCTTGATTTTGTTACTGATTAACTTGCCTGCCTGCCAATTCAGAGTTTTTGTCCTTTTCTTTGCTGACTCCCTCTTTGCCTGTTGAGTTGGATTGTTGTTTGCCTGCTTGCCCGTTGCTGACTGTGCTTCTGCCTCTTGACCACAATAAAACATCCTGCTTAAACCTACTTGCTACGTGTGACTGTGTTTGCATGAGTCCAGTCTTATTGTTCTTTGTTGATAAATGACTGCAGAAGCAAAAGCAAAGCTGGTAAATCCTACCCCACCCTGGGGCACCAGGGTGGGGTAGGCGTTAAGAGCTTGCTCTTAACGCTTGCTATTTTTGCTAGATACCCTTTGTCCAGCAATTGTGTTTTCTGGTACTGCTTTGATTTGTAATGAGACTTTGACTTTTATGGATTTACAGTATGAGCACTTCATTACCAAGAACAAGTTAACCTCAAAACATAATGATTTCATAATTTGCATTTTCATAAACCTTAAAATACCCAAAGGTCTCAGAGCGAGGTTTACAACTGACCTTCATACTTTATGTCTGATCTGTACTTGTTTTGTTCTGCTTTTGTTTTTTTTAAAAATCTGCAATCATCCCTACCTTTTCTGGCTTCCTTTTTTATGTTATTAAAATCAGGGACAGCAATCATAACACAGGTAAGAAAGGAGATCATGGGAGGAAAGAGGACAAAAGTTGTCTTAAACAGAAATGAGTGGGAGTGTTGAGCTCTAAAAAGAACAAACTCACTCACACACACACACACACAAAATTACATCCCAGCAATTTCAAAATTCTTAGCAGATGACAGGAAAACTAGCTTGTTTCCATGGCATCAGCAGTAAATTCATAAAAATGAGTAACAAGCTGTCAACCTACTATCTGGCTTATACAATACCTAGTGTAAACACACTTCCTACAATGTGCAGACAGCGGAAGCTCCCTGGATTGAGTTTGTATATTTATGAATATGATGCAATGAGAGAAAAGTGTGTGCTGTGTGAAACCTTTTAAAGAAATGCCGTTTCATACCATTCCAGTCATACTGTCCTGCAACTTTTGGTGCTGCAGACAACAGCGTGACTAAAACTCACATGAAGTAACTACTTTGCTGTCCTTAAATCTAGTGCAAAACCATCAGTGCTACAATCCCAGAGCCATCACAGATTGTGTTTTCCAGCTGTCTATAAAAGTTAATGATGCATTGGTGGGGTGGAAATGCAAGAAGCATGAAATTAGTAACCAACAATGGTCTGTTCATTGGGTCTTAGGGTCTCAGATGTAAATGCTGATGTAATTTTTTTTCCTGTGCCCTGACACAGTTCAATTTGTGCTGGTGAGTATTCACTGCTGCTCTGGAGAGCTGAAAATCAACAAAAAGTGTGGTCATACCCCAGAATTATTGCCACATCATGTAACTGAGAAAGAGGAAAGATGGAACAAACAATACTGGGCACACCCAGGGGAATATGGATACATTTTCTGGCCCACTTCAATTATCACAACTATAAAATCAAGCCTGGTTAGCCCAAATAAAATTCTATTATTGTGCTATAAAGCCAGTCTGCCATTCATCCCCAAGAGGGGACCTCTAGGTTATACATCCTGATAGCATCACATTATGCAACCAATCGTTTATGGTGACAGCCCTGCGGTTTCCTGCTTATTGAGATGTTTTTGTGGCTGAGAGCAAAATATATGAACAATATCGTAAAGTTGATCTCGCTCTCTGCGATAGACCCGTTTGTTTCACAGAGCATGTTGGTTTTAGAATCATTTCAATGTGTATTAATGTGTAGGCTATTATACTTAGAAATTCTGTTTTTTTATTCTTTGTCTTCATTCTATCATTTGGTTATTTGACCTAAACAAACTGTATGACAGATGCTATGCAAATTAGTATTACTGGTATTTATTGTCCTCACAAACTCTCTGAGGCCAATGTGAATTAATATGATTTAGGTTTTGATTATCTGAACAATGACCTGCCAAACAGGATAGGATATGCTGAACAAACACCACAGAGCTGACTGTGATCCAACTGTGACTGTTTACTGATGGGTGTAACCTGATCCACTGTGCAAATAAAACTATTGTGTAGCTGCACTACCAAAATACCAGTGATAACATCAAGCAATGTGTCAATAACTCAATCAAGAGTGGAGACAGGTGATACTTCAGCACTGTATTCGTGTTACTTTGCTCTGGATTTAGCTATTGTTTCTTTCAGTCCATTTGAAATGATGCATCTACTGTATGCGGAATGCAACTATACGGAGCAAGACATTTGAATAAAAATCAGCACTCAGATATACACCTTTACCAATCATCAGTGAGGTCTTTGATACAGGAGACTGGAGTTGAGGAACTCCAAGTAGTGACACTTACTCTGAAACTAACTACTGTTGGTTCCTTTCTCCGTAAATGGACAGTCTTGTCAGTTTGAATGAACTGGAACTATAAGGTACTTGGCTTTTACCTGTGTTGGCAGTCTCCAAAGCTTCCTGCTCCACATCCATTTGGTGGTAGTGGCGGATGCAGACACGACTGTCTATCTGGTAGAGCAGGGCGGGACACAGATAGGTGAACTGGCTGGGGGAGATGAGCGAGTCAGGGTTCAGACCGTAGTAGTTGAGGAGCTGAGTTAGGTTCAGACACTGGGAGCAAAAACAGAGTACAAATGGAGAACACTCATCACAAAACATTTGAAATAATAAACCAAAATTACCAATCACTTCTCTCACTTCTCTCATGCAAGGCAGCTTTAGTAATAGTTACATAGAAAAAAGAAGTGTTTGAAAGGACCTGAGTGTTATTTTGAGCTTTTTTACATCCTTACACTGGAATACACTTAAAAAGAGGTGTTTAATTCATTATCAATATGAAAGTGCCTAAAAATCCTTACATTTCCTTTAAGAGAAGGCTTGGTTAGTGATTATTAGGACAGATTTGTAGCATTCTGATTCCTCTGATGTCCACCTGATAGCAACCACACATTATTTGATGAGCTTAAACTAGGAGTAGTAAACAAGAAAGACTTATGCATCTCACAGTTCTTTGTGTTTATGCATAGGGTGTCCTCTACATTTGACCAGAATTGTCATGAGAGGAGCTAGCATCACTTAGAATGACAAATCTAACATCAGTGTGTAAAATCTAAGCATTTATGAGGAATAAAAGACACCCAGTTTGCTGACATATAGCTAACTTCTTACTATCACTCAGGCAATCAACCTGTCATTTGAATTATTAAATGCCACATTTCTCCCACATCAGATAAATGTGCTGATTCTTTGAATTTGATAACGTTTGAAAGAAATATCTTGCCTAGATTACACCACTTGACAACTAGTGGTTCCACTACTTTCCAGGCTGACATCATTAGTCCAGAGAAGTCCTACCTCCTCATGCTGGTGTGACTCGCCCTCTGGATGTGCAGGCAGGTCGGGGGCTGGCAAGGTGGAAGCAACAGGCCCTCCTGGTGCTTCTCTCTTATCTTTATGGGAATGGCTGTGACCATGTCCATGATCATGGTCATGACTGTGTTCATGTTCATGGTTATGACCATCATAGTCATGTTCCGCAGACAGAGGTGTGAGAGGAGATGGAGTTTTGTTTCGCCCTCGCTGCCCCTTGGACCTGCCTGCTTTTCTTAACTTCTTGGGCCTAATATCTGTGGGGTCCGTAGGGGCAGTAGTGGGCTTGGTGCTAGGTGGAGTAGCTGCAGCTCCTGGGGTGGCGGCATCTGATTGCTGCTCCCGGGGGACATGTGACGGCTCTTCTTGAGCTGAGGGTGGCTGCTCCTGATAGGAGGGAGGAATGTCTGTGCTGGTTTGTGATTGAGAGGGATCCTTGTGGTCGTGCTGATGACCATGGTCATGATCACTATGGTCATGGTCAACATGAGGTTGAGAGGGAAGGTCCTCGTGGTTGGCAGGCAGCTGGTCCTGCCCATGTTTGTGCTCTTTTTCATGTGCATGATCCTGATCGTGGTCATGATCATGATCATGACCATGTGTGTGGTCAGTGTCTTGTACCTGTCCATTAGTTTGTTTGTAGTCACTGTCCTTTACATTGGCATTATCATGATTATGCTCTCCATCATGTCCATGATCATGGTCATGGTCATGGTCATGATCATGGTCATGGTCATGGTCATGGTCATGGTCATGGTCATGGTCATCATGATCATGTTTATTATTATGTTCCACTGATGCACCAGCGGTTGGACTAACGGTAATCTGATGGCTGCACTGTGTGGGGCCTTGTTCTTTGTGTGGGTGGTGGGAGCTGGGCTTCAGGTGTGGATGTCCGTGGCTGTGGCCATGACCGTGTCTGTGGCCTTCATTGATGGGTAAATGCGAGTGAAGTCCCTCCTGCACATCGAGCAGGTCGAGGTGGGCTACATGGTCATGGCCCAAATCCTCATGCTCTATGCCTACCACCTTCACCTCGCCCAGGCCCAGGCTGAGCAGCAGGCTCTGAAAGCCCTGGAAATCTAGACGGTTCTTCTCGCCATAACGCCTAAAGAGCTGCTGGATGTAGAAGCGCTGTTCCACCTCTAGCACGTCTCCTTGTGGACTGTTGGACCCCGGGGACGGAGTGGCTCCTTTCATGTATGGATCCTGAGAAATCTGCAGGTCGCTGTGGGCATGGTCATGGTCACCATGGTGATGCTTGCTGTGCTGATGATGCCCTTCTCCATGGCAGTGGCTGCACTGATGGAAAAGCAAGGTGAGCACACATAGGAAGCAGAACTTGGTGTGCGCGTGGACTCGCATTGTCCCCTCTCCTCTGGTCCCCTGCAACAACAACAAAAAAAAAAAGGAAAAAGAAAAAAAGATGAATCTAAAAAACATTACCTCACATACAGTTGCAGGGGCAGCATAAGACTCTACACATAACTGTAAAAATATGAATTGCATCATCTAGCTGCTTTCACTGAGAGTGACAAATCTAATAAAATTAACAACAAAATAATCGCTCCGCTGAGAACTGTGTAACAAATTGCTTGTTTTTTTCTCCCCACTCTAAAGAGCCAGAAGCAGGAATACCATTCCAGTCAAATGATCCTCATAAGGTCTCCTGAGAAGCCTGTGGGCAGTAGGAGAGGGTGGGAAGAAGGGGGAAAGTTTAGGGGGGGCAGGAGGAGAACACTGCTTGGTAAAATGGTAACATAGTGTAGAGCAGAAACCAGGTCAGAGGTATCTAATCAAGTATATTTAGTTTTGGATACTTAAACCACTACATTTCAAAGCTCTACTTTTCACTCCACTACATTTCTAACAGTCGGGTTACTTAAGCCAGGCTAATATGGGCTTTTGATCCATGCTTAGAGTACACCGATGCTTAACCAAAACCACATCTAATATCAAGTGCAGTGGGTTTTTGGGAAGCAGCTGTTTTGAGAAAAATCTCCCAACTAACTTGATGGACAAGGTGATGTCTCATAATGCTCAATTTTATTGCAACAACATGGTAAGCTGTCCAAAAAAGTGATGCAACTTCCATGGGTTGCTGTGACTGTTGCATGAATGTGCACATTCGTACTTGCTAAACACAGTGTGTGTGTTTGGGAAGATAAATTTGATTTATTGTTCCTGTCTTATCAAATTTTTGGATGACGTGACCATTGACTCTGCTGATGGTGTTTGCACTACACTGTTGCATTACACACAGCTAATGGGGATAATCATAAACAAATAAATAAATGACTAGTCAAACTCAAAATTGCCAAATTATTCTGTGGCACTTAGATTTTTTTTTTAATCCATCAAGGGTTGGGGAGTACCATCAGAACTTTAATCCACTTTCATCACTGTTTACAAAAGATATTTAAATAGTTGGAGACATGAAGTACACTCTAGCCTACATTTTGTAACATTTAAAAATACTGCTGATATAAGAGTTCTCATTAGTACGTATCCTTGTAAACTGCAATGACAGTGCTTATAATTATGTGCTGCTTCAGCATCAGCGAAGCAGCATACTTCTTTATTATTATTATTATTACTATTATTGTGAGCTTGCTTCACCAAAGCAGCACACTTTACACTTATATTCTCCTTTGTTATTCTTCCGCCAAATATTTGCCCTCTAACTAGTTCTATACCGATTGAGCCATCGACACTATTAAAACTTTAAAATGTTCAGCTTTTCTGGAAGAGTGTGCTTCTAAACAGATTTTTGGTATTATTCTAGTTTTTTCTATTTTATTTTATTTTATTCTTAAAAGTCCATTAAATCCAGCCATTTACAACACTTTTCTGCTGATTTTTCAACATTTTCTCCTTTTTCATACTTTCTTGTGGAAACTTCCATTTCAAAATGTTCAGCTTTTCTCAACTTATATCTTTTCAACGTATATCTTTTATACTTATATTTAACTTAAACTTATATTTAACTTTTTAAAAAATTATTTTACAATGGCAGTCTATGAGAAGAATGCACAAACCCAGCCCTTTTGGAACTACTACTCTTTCATACTTTGAGCTAGAAACATCATTCAAACTTTAAATAGGTCAGCACAAGTGGTAGTTTATTGGTGTAAAACGGCCTTTTAATACCTTTTATACTTTTGAGAAATCACAGTTTACGTTTTATGCAGTTTTCAGAGGATATAGTGGGATGAGGCCAACGAGGCCCTCTCAGAGTGGATTATGACATCACCCACTCTAAAAGCACATATGCACTAAAGGGCTCATTGTTTTTATTATTTAAAAATTTTTTTTTTTTTTTTTTTTAATTTAACTTGTTTTTTTCTGTTTATAATCCCAAAATTCAAACATGCACATATTAACTATTAAAATGTGGGGATCTTACTTATCTATATGTTTAAGTTAAGTTTAAACAACTGCTTGAACTTCTTAAAATGCATGAAGTTTCAGCTACTTTAAGCATTGCTTCAACTGCTGCTTCATCTCTTTAAAAGACTGCTTCAACTACTGCTTCAGCTACATTAAGTACTGCTTGAAACACTTCAACCATACTTTTATACTATACTTTTCAACCTGAAGCAAGCACACAAATTTTCTTTAGAAAAATTAGCCCTCTCTAGTTCAATATAAATTATGACCAAAATATGCAAGGTCATTCATCTGCAAAGACATAAGCACAGTACATGCCATATTATAGCCTCCTGTTACCTCAGCGCATGGAGTACAAGTATTTTTACTTAAGAGCAAGTACTCAAGGAGAAATGTCCATGTGGTACTTTCACTTTTACTGGAGTAATTTTTGGTCTCAGTACTTCCACTACTGGATGAGGCGCACACACATACACAACCACACACCCCCAAACACTAAATTTCTATTTGGAATTCAGCTTGTTAGTGAGGTGTATACTGGTACTGGAATTACATGTATCATAAGGGAACTGAACCACCATTGTAGTACAGACTACAGATACGGAAAACATGCTGATGCTGAAAGTAAATGGGGTGATGAATCCTCCTCATAGTCATCAAGATTGGTAACAACAGACTGTGCATAGGCTTGTGGATGCAACAATGCAAAAAACTGAACCAAAATAACAGTTTAACAACATTCATCACTTTTAACTTTAAACAGAACACAAAAACTGGCATTTCCACAATAAACTGTGCACAGAGGATCCTGAGAATGGGTGTGCGATATTACACAAGAGCTTCAATTAAAAACAAAATAACTTCAAGATGAGGGCAGACATGCAATGGATGGTAAATAACTTTACAGGACAAGAATTCCAAGTTCACAGGGAACTTCACCCCTACCACAAAATAACCATCCCACAAAAACAACTTACAAAGCAAACCCTCTGAAAATTCGGCGATTCAGCTGTTGAAACAGAGCCCTTGTGTATTCCTCAAAGCCTTGATCATCATGAAGACGAGATCAGAGTTTATCAGATAATAAGTAATAGCTCATTATGGACTTCCTCATCCCCGAATAACAAGGTCAAGAGCTAGTGTAAAAATGGTGTTTATTATCTTTATTTAAATGTATCAGGGAAAGTAATATCATATAAAGGGCTACTTTCTATCAAAAATATTAATCTGACTCCAATTTGTGCAAAACCTCACAATCAAAATATTATAAAAGGTAAACAGCCACAACAGGCTCAACCTGTAAACTTTTACGAGTCACAAGGTTGTAAAATGCCATGTGCAATCCAGCACCTTCTTAAAGCCATAGTAAACATCTCAAAAACAGGTCCACTAAAATCTACGAGACACAGTCGATCTCTGAAGAATGGCTCCATTCTCATTGGAAATAACTGTAGAAATGAGGCTACTTACCACTGTGCGGCTTTCTTGAATGAGTGGTGTGTGAAATTGAGTTTGGTCAAGGACTGTGTGATGGTGTTCTGGCTCTAAGTTAAGTGTGATTACAAGCCTACTTCACGGCTGCCGACAAGACAGTGTTTATAAACATGAGGCACCAGTGACCTATGAACCTCAAAGCAGATAGGATGGGGCAAAAACGGAAGCTGTTTTAAAGAGCACACCCTATGACCAGAAACAGAGCCTGGAGTGTTCAATGATTAGAGATACTGTTGTGCAAAGGAGGGAGACAAAAGAACCTTTATGTAGTATGAGAATTTATGTTAGTTGCGTAAACCCTAATCTAAAAAATAAGCATTATAAATAATTTGAACTAATAACTAATTTTAGATTGGTGCAGTCTCTTGATGAAATATTTAATAGTTTACACACTCATATTCTAGCAAATAATAAAATCTAGTTAGCAGTACTACATCATGCACTTCAGGAGCATTTGTTTCTATTAAAAGGCCAGCAATGCATGTAACAGCACATTACCTAAATTAATCCCCCTGAGTTCAGGGTGATGTAATCACAGCTTATTTTGTCACTACAGTATGACAAAGAATCAACCGTACTCACAAATGACAGCACAGCTTAACAGTCATCAGTTCATGTATGCTGTGTATTTTAAATGCAGGACGGAATTTAGGAGGTAATGGAATCTAGTATATATATTGTGTGTAAATATGTAGACGCATATGGAATTTTTCTTTGTACTGCACAAGTGCTCCAGCGTAAACCCACCGTTGCTTTTTCACATTGTAACATGTAACTTGTAGCTTACCGTAATACTTTTCCTCCTTCTTAGCCCCCAATTCCGATGTTATGTGGGGGTTTTCCTACTCTTCAGAAACATGCACTCTGGAACTGCTAGAAGACAAAAGAAAATCAATAAATAAATAAAACTCATGACATTGGATACCAAAGTAAAATTCAGCCTTATATCTACAAGGTTTTACTTTAAGCCAGTGACAAACCATAACTACTAAACACATCTGGTCAAAGGTGCCTTTTGGGAAAACACAATGAATGATTATGAATAATTATAATATCACACTGTCACAGGTTAAGTTTTTCACTTGTTACTTTCTTTCACAGGAAAATCATGGACATTGTGGCATATTATTGTAGCCTAAAGCCCATAAATAATTACCATAATTCACAACTTCCATAACAGCATGTACATTTATCACACATTTATCGCACCAAACCATGCGACTTTACAACGAACCTTAAAACTGAGTGATACAACATCTCACTGGAGTACACTGTCAAGAACAGACAAAAAGCTTAAGTGACTGACCTATGCTGCTTTCAAGTCCTCTTCTAAATATCACAATTGTAAGTGGAGAGCACATGAATGACCCAGGGTGGAAAATACAACAAGGAATGTCACTGTTTTTCTATTTCATATTTTCTATGATATGCAAGTTGCAGGGATTGGGCATTTTGAGAAGAGGAAACATGGAACCCGTATTAGCATTTTATGGTTAATGTTTAAGGTATAATGTTAGACGTTATTGTTTGACAGTTTATGTAAATCATCAGCTCTCCATATAAAAAAGTGAATGCTGGCAGGATATAACTGACACTGTAATGTTTTACCAAGCAAAGACTGTTCCAATAAACTGTTAACGAAAGCTTCTATAAACTCCTCGAGGTGGTTGTCCTTTGTTACAAAATACCCTGCGCCAGTTCTTTTCTGAAACCACTTCTCCACATCTATACACAAATGATGTGAGAAAATATCAAGCTAACTTGAAGACAAAACTACAAATGTTTTGCCACAAGCACTGTACAGTCTAGTCCTACTTCAGAGCCTTATTTGAGAGTCATTATTCGTTTCATTCGTGACTGAATCCCGTGCTGTGCTTGATCACTTCTGAAACTACAATCTATTAAAACATGTCTGAGCTGTGTGCATAAGCAGCTGAATTCCTTTAGATAAATACTGCTAATGAAGAGTAAACCACTCCTCAGACAAGTGCATATAGGCCTATACTCTAATAAGCCATTAACTGGCTTACAAAGGATAATATTTGTTTTAAAGTACCAAACAAACAGCTATGAGGAATTTGTGCTCTGGGTAAATATCTATTGTCTGCCTACACACAAAGATTACAAAAACAGCTTAACAAAGACCAATTATCTCAGAACTGAATTAGCGTGGCTTCGTCAGTAGCTGAAGCATATGTTCAGTGACATAAAAGTCTAAAAACATTGGCATAATGTTGAAGATTTAACTGTTCTGTTACATCACTACTATAAAGGACAGCAGTGTGGTGTCGAACAACGGGGGAGCCTCAGCAGAGAGGCCATTTCTGGTTAGCAGACAGGTGAAGTATGGTACCTATTTTGATTATCAAATTCCATGACTGCTCTCTGGCATGGAGCAGAAATCCTATAATCAGTATTTGTGTACATATTCATATATATATTTTTTGCTGTTGTTGTTGTTGTTGTTCAAACAGCTGCTTTGAATGTCTGGTGTTTTGTTTAGGAGGCTACAACTATCATGTGGGACTTGTGCATGCCAACACTTGTGAAATGGTAACACTTCCTTCAAAAATAAGAGCTAAGGTTGATATTGCTGATAACAGCTGAATAGATGATTATAAACTCATTTCTATGCCATTTCTGAAACCTTTTGCTAAACAT
>OMKZ01055459.1:8348-18684 GCA_900302535.1 Neoniphon sammara | reverse complement strand
TTTTGCTAAACATTACTCTCCATAACCCCAAGCCTCAAATCCCATGATTCTTCTAGGTCATCTGTGAAAGTAGGAACCCCCAAATTTCCTCTTTCTCTCATCTCTGAATGCAAGACAAGAGCACTGACAAAGGCCCTTAAGCTATTTCATGTGATTCTCACATGGCCATACCACTCCTGCTTATCTCAGTAACCACTCAGTGTCTGCAAGGCTGGGGGAACAAACGAAGCGTTAAATCTGTTTTTGAAGCCATAAAATCAAACAGCATATATTTGGTGCAGCAATCATAAACATGAGCTTCCGAAGTTGGTTTTACTCTACAGGGGTGATAAATTAATAAATAAACAAACAAATAAAATGAATTGTCACATAGATAAATTAAATAATTGGACTACACTATTAGGAGCTAAGTAAAAAATCCAGCCTATTAAATACAATTTATAATACAACAAAAATCTGAAGATATCCAGTCATAACTTAAGTTAGTTAACTGCTGGATTTCTGCATGGATAGCACAGACCAAAAGTCAAGAAGGTGCATGATCTCATGCCAAAGCAGCAAAGTGTAAAGGCCTGTGGCACTTCCACATGAATGATTTTGAGTAAGCATTTTCTTTCACATGAAAGACTTTAAGCAGGGCAAATTGGATTACTACAACTGCAAAGACAAAGGACTGCGAGTATTTGAAATGTGATAAAGGTACATAAGATGATTTCCCAAGCAGACAAAAGCTCACGAGCTCTTGAAATGTGATAAATCCTCATAAAGGTAAAGCAGTTTCCCAGGGATGTGGTGCATACACAAAAAACTCTTAAGCCTCCACTTTTTGATATATACTTTTCAAATCAAAGAACCACATGACAAAGAGCTTGAAGGGTGTGGGGAATTCAAAATACAAGCAGTAAATTGTTGTTGAGCCAGATGAATACAAACATGTCAGCATGAAAGTTTCCTTACTAAGGCCTGAGGCTTGCTCGCCTCAGAAGGGCAGCTGTCTGCTGCCACATGGACTGAACTCACACCAGATGGACTGTGGGGATCTGGGAGAACCCATGATCCATAGTCAAACTATGAGATACAGATGGCTAAGAGACAGACTGAACACTTGTACAAACGTCCTAACAAGAAGGAGATATACAGAAACACTGCAAACACTTAGAAAAATACCTTGAGTATTAGTTTCAGCCTACTAATCAGTGTTCGCTAGGCATTTATTCAGCACTTGTGGGGCAGCATAGCAAGGCAGTTACCACGCCTGCCAGACAGAATATAAAATCATTATAACATGGCTCAAGCATCTTCAAAAAGCACAAACAAGTGTATATCTAGGCCCAGATTAACTAGAACATCCTCAGTGTTTAAAGTCAGCATTATGATTTGTCATTGGTGTAAGGCAATCTTCTTGACCAATTAAAGATTATGTCACTGATTCTGCACACACTTAAAAGTTTCTGTACACATTACAGGCTTTAGTAAATCGGGGTGCCAGTGCTTAAACATAGTGCTTTTGTCATAACGTGGAAGGTAGTGGAACGAAAACTAACCATCCCCTACTGCTACAAAACTATTACAGAGAAACAAACTGATAAAGGTAGTCATTTTGACTGGTCAAACTAGCAATCCTCTGATCAAAAGTAGCAATTCAATGCAATCTGTCATAAGCTGCGTGAAAGTCTACTACAAATCTCTGACTCAACTACCTGGCACATTCATAGACGTGTCAGGATCCCTAATCTCTTAACTGCTAGCCTGATAGCATTCATTATATCAGGCTTACTCGGTAGACAGTTGGTAGGCAAAGAAACATATGTTTCGATATGACTCAACTTCAACAGGCCTGTCATCAAATGACGGAATGAGAAGCCAAATTAATTACCAAGAAAAGGATCATCTTTCCAAGTCATGAAAAATTTCCTGCTTCTGAAAATTATTTTCAGAATTAAGTGGATAACATTCTGCAACTTCAAACACAACCGTGTTTGACCAAGAGTCAAACAGTTGAGTGTTGTTCAAGTTTAGATGAACTCTAAGAATTTTCAGCATGTGCTTTCTGCTGTTAGTATACTGTGGTCTTTCTGCAATTACAGCACTGCAAACATTTACTTATCAAATCTGCTACGAGGACAGCCATGTACCCACAAAAGCCTTGAGGATTAAAACCTTTGGATCAAAGACAGAGCATTGATATCTTAAGATATACACATCCACTGCACATTCTGGTCTGAAAAAAACGCAAAAGTAGGCCGTGTTCTGTAAAACAAGAGTATATAGAAAACAGGGAGGCGGACTACAGTGTTTCTTTCAGACATTGGCCTGCTTCTATATAGGGCATGAAATGCCTTGTCTGTTGGCTACCATGACACTTGCAGGTTCAAAGACAGTCATTGTGAGCGGGCCACAACCTCTCTGAACTCCTTACTGAGTCAAACAGAGCCTTAGACCACAACAACAAATACAGCCTGAAGGTCAACTTTTCTATGCTGTGGCCACAGACTCATTTAGCCCCTTGGAAGCTCACTAATGAAAGATGCTATGGATAGGCTTAAATTCCTCAACCTGAATAAACCCGGTGCAATGCAGAATAGTGCAAGATCACTGAGGCAAGACGGAGGTGCGTGGCTGATGCTCTGTAGCCTTGAAGCAGGTTCACAGTGCAAAACAGGTCTGAACCACAAAGCTAAACCCAGAGACAAGTCAACAAAATTATCAGCTGAGAAGCAGGCTGAGTAAAAGGCAAAGAAACAACACCTTTGCAAAAACACAGAGAGCACTGCTTACCTCTAGGGTCAGCCTTTAGATGAAAGGCCCAGAATGACAGGGTTTAAGTGTCCTCTCCTCTAATAAAGAAGGCTTTTCTGAGCTAATATAAGGAACAGGTTGAATGTTTTGAGGCTTTTCAGTCAATTGACTTAATTAATTTGTATGGGGAGGACAGGAAGCAGACGGGGTGTGTGTGTGTGTGTGTGTGTGTGTGTGCGCACGCGAGTATATATTCAAGCAGTATGGGAGCTGTGTCTGAGATCAGAGTTAATCAACCATCAGACCGGCTGCTCACTACTGAGAAAGGTGGGTGGGGTGTGTGTACAGTAGTTATGTGCCTCTGTACAGAGTAGAGCTGTGCAGCAAAATAATAATAAAGAGAATAAGAATGTAACACTTGATACAACTGAATATCACACTTTTTTGCAATCAATTCTCTAGCCCCTTGAATCAATATGCATAATTTATGCACTTCATTTGCATCATATGATGTTATGACATCTACATTGTAGTGCGCTGTATCAAGTAGGTGCATTGTGCTATTTCTGCTTTTATAGTTGGAATGGGAATTTTGAATTAATAGTTATGTCGATTTATCATAAATGTTCTTTATTAGTCTAACCAGGTGCAACAGGTTGTATTTTAAGCTCTATTCATTTTCAATCACTTCTGTAGTTTTGCAATGTATAGTGATACAAATCATACCGTGACCCATGTATCATAATAATTGTATGGTGATGTCACTGCCAATACCCAGCTCTAGTACAGACTGTGTATGTCTGAGAGGAAGTCACTTTGTGCTATGTGCTTTTATCAAGAGGCAATTAATGTTATTGACTTCAACCTAAACTAAGGGGACAAGCTATGGTCTTAAGAGAATCAGTCTCTGCTTTCATAGTCCTGTAGCCTTTAAATCCAGCATTACCGTTCCCATCTCACCAACACAAGGTGAGTCCACTGCTGTTCTGGGCTGACCATGTTGTTGTTATATAAAAGTATGGTAGTGCATTAAAACACTTTGGTTTTTCAGTAGTCTAATTTCAGTAGACTATTAATGAGGCACCACATCAAAAGATGAAGAAATGCAAAGTGTGTGAGGACATACGGAGCAATCCTCTAATGTCCTGTCCATACAAGAACCTGTGGACCAATGCATGATCAAGGACGACTAAGCTCAACACCGACTTCTTAGTTAGTCAAAATGCTGAGTGACGCTGAGCCCCAGAACCAAGGGACTATTAGGGCAGACGAGTAGTTTTATCAGCAGAAAAATAACTCATGCCATTTTAACTTTTATTGAGATTACAAACCTCTTTTTTCAGAGGAGACCTACACAAGAAAGCAGCATGATGAAAAACATAGACCCTATAAACAACAGAAAACCTCATACATAAGCAAAAATAACACATCTAACACAATTGTTGGGCTAAGAGAGTGTTGTTTCATCACACTACTGGTTGAGGCCCAATTTTGACATTAAATGACATTTTTGCAATTAGCTAGATATAATAACCACATACCTCTGTCCTCTGTGCACCTTGGTGAAACCGCACAAAACACAAGGAAACCTTAACTGCATACTCCTACTACATATCCAGAATCTACTGAAACTTCTAGCCAGGACATGACCCTTAGAATCATGTGTTCACTGTGTATGCTTTCTTTGTAATCTCCTGTAATCCAAAAACAAGTGGCAAGCCTGCTTGTAAACTATTAAATAAACAGGCCGAGGTTCTATATCCACAGTCCGTGAGCTTACTCTGCATTTTTAACAAGCACAGCCAAAACCAAAACTCAAACAAATCATGAGACACCACCAAGAGATTGTGCAAACACAAGCTGAAAAAGGAAGTTAGTTTCATTGTACTACACCTAAGAGATGAACTCAAGAAGTTGCAAAATCTTCTGTTTGTGAGACTTTATTCAGAGAGGCATTCATCAAGCCTGGATGCTCTTTTTGACCACTGCCATGTATAGTGTATTACTATACTACACTACAAAAACTGTTAACATAGTACCGCAGGCAACAACAAGTCACTTTGGTAAATCTCCACTTAATATGTCTAAGAGATTACAATGGCTTTGAACTTATTTTTGTATACATAGTAAATTTAATATCCTAATATTTTAGAGACAAAACAACTGAAACACAATTAAGAATATTTCATTTACCAATATGATATAACAGGGACGGCAGAACTGAATAAAGCTACGCCTTGTTCTAGATTTCAAGTGCTTTGAGGTTTCTCAAAAAAGCAAAAAACTAAATTATGGTAGCAGAATTGGAACTACTTTGAAATTAGCATCTTTGTGAAACAGTACCAATCTGAACTAATCTAGAACTGAGACTTGCAATTTCTATTTAGTGTGGCCATGTCCACACAAAGGCATAACTAATTTGACTTCAGAAGACAATAAAGAAGCATATTTTCTAATTGTTCCTTTAAAAAAGCATACAGTTTAAACTGTGTACTAACAGATGTTTCACAATAACAAGGCTAGGCCTGTATATTTTTCCTATTATCATATATCAATATTGTCAAATAAAACTATTTGTGGCGAAGCTAGTAACCAGAAACCCAAGGCTCTTTATCTGTGATGCTGTTAAGAGAGGAGATGAAGATACTACAATGACAGTGAATTAGCCCAGAGATTGCCAAATGTCTCCAGGACTTGGATGAGGACAACATTGTCTTTCTTGTTGGGAAAGACGTCATCATGATTACAATTCATCCACTGTCCAGGACTGTATGGTCAGAATAACATGTTTTCTGTTTTAGGGTATGTTTTCCCTTCAAAACTTTCACTAATGGTGCACACAGTATCATGTGAGTGGTCATACAACATTCTTCAATACATAATCATTAAGCATGAACTCTATGACTCCTGCAAAGGGCTCTGAAGGACCCTAACCTGGGTTTATGTTTATGTCAAATTCCATGACTGTACCATTACATGCAATACAATTCGCAAGATCAATATATTTATATCTATGTCTACATTCAAATATGCATTTATTTCACAAAGCTAACTGGAATATCTTGAGGTTTGTGTTTGCTTAAAATTATGTTTGTTATTTGCATTGTCATTCCATCAAAAGGTGACTAGAACTAACAGCAGCCAAACCTAACAGTGAAAACTTGATTAGCTGGGGAAAAAAGATGGTAAAGATAAAACGAAAACTAAGCCATTTCCAAGACATTTCATAGAATCACTGTTTTTGACCTTTCTGTGCCTAGAAACCATGATATTTCCAGGTATTCTACGACTGGGGGTAACACTGGACAAATCCATTTGAATTTGCTATGAACAACTTGCATTACGATGTTAAATCAAACTGCATGTTATTAGGTCATATCTTTAATCCAGAAGGCACAATATTGGTGAGTCTTGTAAACCTGGGGTTAAGGAGAAGGAACACTTCATACCAATAGTGCTGATATGATTAGATAATCAATTAGGAAAAAAAAAAAAAAAAAAAAAACGCATTGTAATTTCGATAGATTATCTTGGTCGTTTATTAAGGTCACTTTCTGATTACAAAATGAATACTTTGGATTCTGTTTTGGCTCTTGGTCTAAACAAGGCAGTGATTTTAAGACTTTATTTTGGGCTCTTTTAACTGCATGAACATTTGTCATTCTGTTTGACACTTGATAGACTAAATGATTAATCACACAAATAACTGACAGATCAATCAACAATGACAACAATCATTTGCTGCAGCCCTACATAGTGAGATGCTCCACACTGAAAACAAGCACCCAAACTTGACTCATGAGCATGAGTCAAACAAACTTTAGAACAATGTCAGATTCTTTATTTTGGTTAACTGCAGATTTCCATGCATAGACACTAATCTTTCTTTTAAAGAGGTGAGAACTGTATCAGCTCAAACTGTACAGAGGAGAAACGTTTGGTAAATATGTGTTCTACTTCTCCACAACAGCTCATGTGTTATTATCAAAGTACTGATTAGTAATTTCAAACTTTGCTAATCCTATCCAAATGCACTGCACAAGACACAGACGTCGGGTGCTAATTCCTCAATTACATGTGGTCCCTGGATAATAGTAGTCCCGTACTAATAGGTCTTTTGGCTCGCACACATTTTACTGCAGTTCAACATGATTTCAATGGCCTCCCTCTAAGCAAGTTCCAACGTTGCTGCTTTTTGTTTTTATTCACTCAATATCCGTGTGAAGGACCTTTTTGTTTGGAGGATGAGCCCATGTACTTTAAATTTACCCCAGATCTGAAGCTGCTTCACTGTATCACAAATAATCAAATCAGGCCAAATAAATACAATGGTACTGTTTTAATTAGTGTTGGTGAAATATAACATCTTGCTAGTCTTGATTTATCAAATGATTGTTTGATTTGTAATTGCTTAAAAAACTGAGGCAAGAAGATTTTGAGTTTAACTTTCAATGCAGTTTATTTTCTTTACCCATACCTCGATAATGTACTTGGGTTCCCTCCGTAAATAAACTTGGAAATGTTTTTTACAGGGATATTGTTCATCAAAATAAGGCATTAGCCTATACAAATTTGCCTCAATGAAAGTGTTTTTTCCCTTTTGGACTGATAACTCTGTTTCTGCCAGCAGCTTTGGACATTCAGAAAATTTAACCGCATCCTGGCTGAAACATTTGATACTCAAATGCATGCAGATTTTCTGGTCTACATTAGGATATGTTACCAACTGCATAATGTGAAGAAATGCTGGATTGGTTCAAATGTGTGACTGACAAGCCTCGTGAGAATTCTGGACCATTTCAAACTATTTCATTGTACCATTTCAAACATACTGCTGGTTATCAAATTCAAGTGTGCACAAGCACCATTAAATGCCCACAATTACTTGTCATCCCTCACCATACACACGGGCATTCAACTTAATACAAGTTGAAACTATATGGCGTAAAATGCACAAAATAAGCCCACATCAGTCTGAAAAAGTATATTTATTATACAGTTGATTCACTTTGAGCGTGCATGGGGTAACAGAACCATCATAGCATCATGTAGTGCTTAAAAAAATCTTATCTTGTCAGTGACACTGAAAATAACTGTCCCTTATCTAACAACACTTTAATCAGCGGCTCACTGTTATCTGCACTTGCTCCTGAACTGCAGCTCAGTGCTGCTGCCATGTCCACCCTCAGCCAGACACACTGTCATTGGCCTTGGATTGAATGAATAGTCAGCCTTCCAGATCCTTTGTGCTTACCTTGTGCTACTGAATGAAAGACTACCCTCTGATTAAGCCCCAGGTAATGGGAGACATCAACCCAAAGTCCTCACTGCCAATCAAGTACGTGCACCACAACCTCCAACCAAAGAAAAAACACAAGTAGCAGCTACTACCACTGAAATACAGCCGGGGCCAGGTATCTCCAAATCACCTGGGTATTACACTCTTTGTAGCTCCATTAGTAGCCAATAAAAAGATGAGCCTAAAGGGTTTATAATGCTTTTGTGACACCCTGCCTTGCCGTGTTACAAAGCAGCACAGAATTACCTTTGATGAGTGTTGAGAGATGAAGCCATGGATATTTTGTTGGGTGGAACTGGGTGAAGCAATCAGGACCTAGACAGACCATAATAAGGCCAAGGAGCCTATAGGGTCAACATATATTATGGTATGATAAAGCAATGCAAGCTCTATGAGATAAAGGCAGAGCCTGCAGACCCAGCAGCAGCTGCAACAGTGTCTATTATGATAGCAACCAGAGATGAAGCTGTACCAGTCACCGGTTAGTTTCTCTAATTTGTGAAGCACATGCCAAAGTACCATAGTAGCCTGCGTAAAACATCAAGAATGACAGGAAAATTGACTTCTACTGAGGTGCCATGATGCAATCTCTAGTGGTAGCTATTAATTTAACTTCCAACCAACTTAAGAGTTATTATTGCCTACCTCTCATTAGACACTTTATCACATCATGTCAGCTGTTTTATGTATTTAACTGTCTAACCCAGGTTTGTGCAAAGTATACACCTTAATAGATAAGTTGTATTTGTAAGAATTTTAAGTCTGTGGCTTGCAAGAAGGTAAATACACAGCATTAACAGCTGAATCACCCCCGTACACACACCTCTGGGGAAATCAGCAGGCATTTATATTAGTTATGGAGGCTCCAGATGAGGCATGGAATCTTCAACTATCAAGTTCAAACAATTTATGGTAATGCATAAGTACCCATATAAGAAAATATCCATTTCTTATAGGCTGAAATGTAACACATTCTCTAGTCTGAAAGCATGAAAAAGCACTATCACATCACAGAGGTGGGTTCCACGGGAAAGCAAGCTGTTCCGCCCACCCTATATGACTTGGTTAGGGAGAGAAAACAAACAAACAAACAAAAAAAAAGTACGCAATTTTATTTCCTACACAGCCGAGTGAAGTAACAAGTCCGGCCTCCGGGCACATCACGTTGTTATTAGGCCGACTAATGAGCTAAACTGGCGCTGCTGCACGTTATAATTCGTCCGGCGCAAGCTGCACGTGGTGCACATAATGTCACAGTGGGCTAGCTTGCCAATTTTGTCGTTCCTTCGTCATTGAAACGCCCCTACAAACAGCACCGTTTGAAACAATGGTGAAATCACCAACGCCGACCTTCCTTGCTATCCACACTGAACCACAACGTTAGCCCAAATACATGTTCACAGCAATCCAACCCCTTTGTTTTCTGAAACTCATCCCTTTCAGACAAGCTAACGCTAAGGCTAACGTTAGCCTGAAAAAAATCAAGAGCTCCAGACTGGTCGGCAATATTCCAAATAGCTAACGTTAGCTAGCCGACGATTCACAGGAAATTAGCTGGTAGACTACAAAGCAAAGCAATAATTTGTAATTCCGCTGTAACGTTCGGAATGGGGGCTAACAACATCTGCATGTTGTTGTAAATGCTACCCGGGTCCATGTTGTGGGAGTGAATGAAAACAAATGGGTTTTTTTATATAGTTACCTCACTCGAGTGCCGTGTGCATCTCCTCTCCGCTCGGTACCAAAAAATTACCCCGTCAGGCTACGCCAACGCACAAAAGGCCAGTGTCTGAACGTCACTCTGATTCACCATGCCCACTTACGAACATCCCATACAGTCTATACCGAGGCGGCACAACCACTGCGCAGCCCTTTGTAGGAAACATCAAGGTAGGTTGCGGCTTTTTTTCCCTCCAATACTGTGTGTCATATGACCAAAGAGGTGCTTGTGAGGCAGCGATGACTGACCGAAGAAATTTGTCACCGTAAAAAAGTACTTCACCACACTGCCTCATCTTTCTTCACTCTATGTCTGTGCTCTGACAATGATGACAACTACGCCTAATTAAAGTAGGATATGATCTGAAATACTTAAAGCCATGCTTTATTACGAAACCAACAAATATAAATAAGTTTGTGTCACATAATCACAAATTCAGGGGAAGCCCCGTCTGTATAGAAGATTATTGTGTTTTTAGTGGAAAAATAAAAATCTTGTTATCTTATATGTAGAACTATCTTCTCTTTTCTTCTCATCTATACGTCTGCAAATACCAAAAAAAAAAAAAAAAAAAAAAA
>OMKZ01055457.1:2516-14462 GCA_900302535.1 Neoniphon sammara | reverse complement strand
TCTCCTCTCCTCCGCACACACACACACACACACACACACACACAGTCATCTGCCATCTGACTTTTAACAGAGCTTTTGAAATGTTACAAAATGAAAGTGTACATTTGGTGGATTTCTACCCATTAGGTTGAAGATAATAAGCAGGCTCCATGAACCTAGAGATTAATATGGTTATGTCATACCAGGTTATTTTGTTTACTTGATTTGCTAAACTGCTGACATCAGAAAGATGTAATATTGCTTTGTGGAATGTAACATATACACGAGTGTTTGCTTATGTTTGCATGTATGTAGCTAACTTGGAAGCTCATGCGAGTAGCCCTAACACTAGCCTTATTTCAGCAGCTGAACTCAAAATGTCTTACCACTGTGAGGAGATTTAAATGAGAATTATTTTGACATTCCTGTGTGTGTTTGTGTGTGTGGGTGTATGCGTGCATAAGTGTACCTCTTGAGGTTCCAGCCTGACAACAGTAGGGATGTTGATGAGCTTGATGTTGGCCTGGTAATGCTGGTGTTGCCTACGCCAGTCCAGACAGTCATAGATGAGACAAGCCACACCCTTAAAGATACGACTTCCCAACGCCAGCTGGACGTACATCACACACACAAACACATGCACACAAACACATTCACAGATACAGATTCACACACAAGCACAAGAGCAAATCATATGCAATGTGAAATCGACTGATTTACCCAATCATGTATTTGTTTCTAACAACAGAATGATTGTGATGCTTCTAGACAAACACGCCACATTGCTTTATGTGTTAGATTGACTCAGTTGGGGATAATCCAACAGCAGAGAGGCTAAACACTAATTTGTAGGTAAATGTGAGAACCCCTGTGAATGTGCACACTGCTGCTGGATAAAATTGTGGGGGATCTATGATATCTAATCCTTAAGTATCAATGTTGGTACTGGATTCAACTCACCACAGCCTCAGGGTCCTGTGTGTGGAGGGGAAGTGAAGGGTCTGTGATGGTGTAACTGAGCTGAGCCACATCGTAGAGCATGGAGCCAGGAGGCCCGCCATCCAGCACCGCACCCAGACCTGACCAGAATAGCTGCAGCTTCCTGGCCGGCTCAGCCTGCTCATCAACATCATGAACCTCTGCTTCAACTATACACAGGAGGAATGATGTGTCAAAGTATGTTAAAAAAATCTGATATTACTGCTGTCACTGGAAAACTCTGCACCTCCAAAAAGTCATCTCTGATCTGTAAACAACAAAGAAGACTTCCAAATTTGTGGGTCAAAATTTTTTGTGCTTTCGAACTAAACAATTACGGTGAGGTCTCAATGTGGTGCATGCACACGAGGGTGTTCAGACCCATAAAAGCTCATTTCAACCTTCCAGTTATAATTACTGAAAATGATTATCTTGTTTTCCTTTTTTTATATTTTTACCTGTATCAAGGACTGGAGATCCTCCCTGGCTCGGCTGGTTTCCTTCAGGTGTGTGTGGCTCCTCGGAAGTGCATGTGTGCTCCGAACACAACTTGATGACATTGGCTACGTGCACACCCACAGCATCAAGTGCGCCCAGCAGCTGGGCCTGGTAAAAGCCTGACAACAGTATGTAGTGGTGCGGTCCATTGTCTGGCTCGTCATCTGTGCACACACACACACACACAAAAGCAGAAACACAAAAGAATAAATAAATCCATTAAGTCAATAGCTTCCTTCTCCTATGCCCACACATACAAACACATACCCATGTCATCCATGCGATTCCCCACACTCTCTATACATACTGTAGTAATGGGTGGCAACACCTGGCTGGACCTCTTGTCTTTGATTTTTGTCACTGTGTTCCACGCATTGCCAACCAATAGAGTCTATTAGCCATCACAATGGCCTACTCTGTACGATGAATTCTGTCCAGATGTAGGAGTTAAGTCCTGAAATAATATGCTTGTCTCATCTCAGCTATCTGATATGATGTCTGGATGCTGCAGGTGCTCTTGTCAGGCAACACTGGTGTGATCACTTATGACCCGTACTACTGCTGCAGTTACCATACAGAACTTGAACTCAAGTTCTGTTAAGTTCCATTCAAGTTCAATCACCCAGATATGTTAGTTTTGAATTTAGGCCTTACCTAAAAACTTGGGTGGCTCGACGTTCTCTCCCCTGCGTTTGAGCTTGGTCTCCTTCTCCATGGATGGTCCTGAAGACGGAGGGGGTTTCTTGCCCTTGTCATCTGAAGCCTTGGCCCCTCCCTTTTCTTTGGCGGCAGAGCGACGGCCTCCTACACCTTTTGCTTTATCTTGCGCAGCCT
Source organism: Neoniphon sammara (assembly GCA_900302535.1). Classification (NCBI taxonomy): domain Eukaryota; kingdom Metazoa; phylum Chordata; class Actinopteri; order Holocentriformes; family Holocentridae; genus Neoniphon; species Neoniphon sammara. The sequence goes on along the minus strand of OMKZ01055457.1, from coordinate 12,173 downwards.
GAAAGGGAGATGTGCAAAAATGACACAAAACTGTACAAAAATGATGCCCTGGGTAACAGGCATTGAAATATGCTCAGCTGCCTTACTGTGTTCAACACTGACCGAGTCATATCAGGGCTTTTTGTGTATTCATTCAGCAGTGCTGGAGTACTAACTCCACTACACTACACAGTACTACAACCTGCAATATAACCAATGCTACAAATGAAACATGAATGGAAATCAAGCCAAAGGTACTCCCATTCAACACTGTAACCAAATTCTAAGAGAAACACTGACACAGAGTCATACAAATGCAGAAACACTCACTTGCTCTGCAGCTCTCCGGTGCTTATAATTGGCTTTTATCTCTAGCAACTGGAACTTCAGTATTTTTGCCATCAGGTCACAGGGAATCTCCTCACCAGCATCTAGCAACACTTTGGCAGGCTCTGTCACCTACACACACATTCACACATACAAATGGGTGTAACAATTCTCCAAATGCATGGTTCAGTTCTGTTCAACAACCACTATGAAGATAGATTAACTTTATAAATTAACTTTACATAAAATAACTAAGTAAATTGGGGGGTTAAGTATGAACTCTAAATCAGCCTTTATGCCATGTGATATTAATACTATTAAAAATGACTAAAATACAAATTCAGCACCAGGCTCAATTTCCACCCAAGCTGCAAACTAGACCAAACCTACCTCATAAAAGACAGGGACATCCTTGGGCTTCTTGGTTTTGGGGTTCCCCAGCTCACTGATCTGCAAATAAATAGGACAAAGCAATGCTTTCTTTTAACAGATACAATTAAGGAAGCTATGTGTCATAGTGATAAAGGGAAATCATAAAAACACATAACTAAATGTGGGCAGTAAGAGATGCAGATAAAAAAATGTAATGCATGTAAACATTTAGATCATGAGATTAGGCACTAAAATGAATTCAAACCTCGTGAACTAATGATTAGTTGATAAATACAGTGTAGATGACTGTCCACACAATTTCAAGGTTGAAGTTTTTCAAAGTTGAAGTTTGTACTTGCTAGATAAATCTGAGAGGTAAGCATTGCAGATGATTTGATATTTCTTTCCTGGTGAATTATTCTGTTATTGCAACACACAAGATGTCGAGTTAAGAGAAACAATTATTGTCAGTCCTTAAATCTGTCCATTTCATATTTATTATTTGTACCATGGAGGGATTTCCAGTAAGTATAATAACAGTTTTAGTACACTAGAATTAAAACCAAAACCTAAACTAGAACAGGGACTGAAAAAGGTGAAGATGTGTAGCATAAAACTAAAATAACACTTGACCTCCATGGACCACAAAGAAATGACAGATGGTACGCTAATATTAAGCCTGAACTTGGACAAAGCTTGGAATACCTTAGCCAGGGTGCCGTCCCAGGTCAGCAGGGTGAAGAGTTTGCTGAGTGGTTTCTGCACAGCCCGGCCTAGAGCCTCAATTAGCGCCTCATCTTTGGGACTGCTCCCAACCACCAGTGACACACTAGCACTCCATGAGTCCTGGAAACAGCATTATAAATAGAATCATTCCACTTATATGGATTCTATCTACATTTTAGGTGTTTAGGTGACACTATGCTAGGAGTAACTTTACTGCTCAGCCAGTTAGCCTACTGCCTAATGCAGGACAGTGTGAATCAAGCTTAACTTGTTGCTTGACCAACACTGAAAACCAACAGTAAGGAATGCAAGGGTCAACGCTGCAGCACCTTGACAACAATTTGGTCTCCCAACAATGTAACTTATACGGTAGATACAAAACTAAGAGACACTGGGAAAGGACAGAGGAGCTTAGCTTTCACAGACAACAAATATGTGCAGCAACCATGATTTTCAGCGCCAGGAAATTAGCGCATGGGAGAAGTTTGCCTTGAATGCTTTTTTTACATAAAGAGGTAAAGATTAAGGTTAGAGTTAGGATTACTTTATGTTAGAAAGCTTCCAAGGCAAACTTTTCCCATGTGAAGGAAAGTAAGGCTAACGTTTACAGCCAAGGAGTTAAGCTAACAAACACAAGTGTTAGCATTACAGACCTCTTCAAACGGTGCTGCGGTCAGACCAGCCTCCCAACTCTTGTTGGTAGCTACAGTTCCAGCACCTGGAGCGTTGTTACCTGACTCACTTTTAACGCGTTTTGATGGCATTTTCCCTTTTTACCACTCAGTAGGGACAGTTACATGGTGAAGAACAGTGAATACTGACGAATGTTTCAAAGCTTTCCAGGCAAAAATGAAGTTAGTGAGAAAAACGGTAGCTGACGGTTAGTTTGTGCGCCAGCGTTGACTGGAGCTCGGGTTGCCCTTGGCAACAAACAGTACAGTGACACGAGCGTAAAGATGGCCATAATATTAAGACTTCCGGCGTGCTTCTTCTAAAATAAAACCGATGTCTAGAAGAGGATGCGGGACTTAAAAATGTTTAAAGGAAGTGGAAGAAAGAAACTAAAACAATATTTAGTATTTCGCTCTTGAGAGAGCAAAATATGTCAGGACAAGAAAGACTGTTGGAAAAACTATGAATTTATTGGGAATTTTAATGTGGAAACTCCTTGTGTAATATCTGTCTTATCCTTCTTTGCAGACACCTGCTTCCACTCCAGTTCTACCAATAAACCAGCATTCGAGAGGGAAAAAATATGATTGTTTCTAAATTCAAGACAGGCACCAAAAAAGAGCTGCTGTTTATACTGAATAACACATCACTTTTCTGCTGTACAACTGTGTAATGTGACAAATATTTTGGTCTTGGTGAGAAATATTGTTATCCACTAGATGGCAGTAATTTCCTTATGTTGTGAGCCTCCACGCCTCTTGAAAAAGGCTGTTTTAGTCCCCAAATAGTTGAAAAGTGGCAGCCGACAGCCTATTTAAAGTATATATTTTATTGATATTTTAATGCAAGGTTTATAAACATATACACCAATGAGCCACTCAATAAGAGTCAGTATGGTTTATCCATGTAGGCCATCATTAAAATATGAACCACCCCACTTGCATCTCATACACACATGCACACAGAGTGTTAGTCAGCAAAAAGAAATACTGACATGAAAGCATTTGAGTTTATCTTTGACATTACTCAAAATCTTTGTGTCCCAGATCATTGAGCAGGCAGTTTCAGAGGATTAAGTCAAAGGAATTCAATATTTCTTTCCCTGCATTCAATTTTTGGTCTCAGTTTCAGTCTAAAGCTTGAAGGCGGAGACCAGATGTCTACATATATCTGATTGCCCCAAATTCACTGCGTGTTTCAAACTTGTGTGAGTGATATTGCCAGTGGGAATGGTAGAAGGTATTTGTTGTGGGCATAGTGGGCTTCACTGTTGTCAAATGTGTTGTTCCATGGGATTATCATATCAATGGCTGAGATAACTAGAGAAAACCTTCCCACGATGAGTGTTTCTCTGCTAAACTTTGTAGCAATGAAATACTTGCCAATGTATCAAGACCATATTCTGCTTTTATTAAATATCACATACCAGCCTGTCAAATATCTGCCTGTGATATAATGGAGGTTCCTTCCTTTGCACAGCAACAAAAAAACAGACTGGAAAACCTGCAAAGAAAATTAATAACATGAATAAAAGCTATTTAAGTGGCTCTTCTAGTCTACTGAGAGTAAAATTATGGGGGAATCACTTAAAGAGCCCCTCCAGTGGCCTCATGATCTCAGTCATTTTCAAATCTCTCCCTGAAAAAGAAAGTGACATATGCAGATCACACCAGTCACAATAAGTCTCACATGTGCAGCAAGTTAATCAGGGCCTGGATTGGTTGTGCCAGCTGTCTGTAATTAGCTGTTACTCCCATTTTACCAGGAGAACCAATAATTTAGTTGCAATGTGTGTTTGAAATCACTGGAAGCTACACCTTTTGCACAGGTGAAGCTCATTTTGACTGAGACTGTGGTTGGTGGGGAACTGCATATGTCACTTTCTTTTTCAGGAAGCATTTTGAAATCAAGAGGCCACCGGAGGGGCTCTTTAAAACTTGGACTTTTGAGTCAAATTTGAAGACACTAAATATCAAAACAAAATTATGACATCAGTCTAAAAATTCAGCCTTGAAAAAGCTACAGGTTGAACCCCAATTCACACACATGAATGCCACCCCGCATATAGACAAACACACCCATAAATGTTAATGGCAGTAGTTATAAGCAATAATTCTGCTATGTTCAGTCAGTGAATCAAGCACCGGGGCCCCAGAGCTGATTGACATCATGGAAGACAGCTGGTTCCTCTTCAGCGCCAGAAATCAGTGAAAAACGACTTAGCGGATCCCAAGAATGGAAATCTGGAACAGAGACACCATAGAGTAATTTTGTCTGTAACTTGAATGATGAAACAACTGTTCCACCAGATGAGCCAAGAAACAAGAGAGGGGATATATTATAGCAACAGAGATAAGAAGGGAGCCTCCAGTTCTACTTTGATACATGAATCCAAAACCAAGACTCTGTGTAGTCTACAAAAGGATTAAATGCGGGCTATGCAATTTTGTATTAATGTCTTATGCTTGCTTTTATCTGTTTTTCATTTAAGGAAAAGATTTTGCTTAATAATGAAGTGAATACTGGAGTCGAGTAAGTATAAAGATGCTAAATGCTAATGCTTAGCGGAGGATGAAGAGGCCACAGTAACTCCACGTCCCCCAGCTGCATTTGAGAGGGTCACAATTAAATAAGATACACCACATTTCATCATAATAACCGTTTATGCTTCTAGTTTTTACTGTCCAATGTTACTATGCGATATAAAATCCTCCAAACATTTACAGAGGAAATTGAGCTTATTTTTATTTGGTCTGCAACTACAATGAACAATGGATTTCTTGGGGCAAGATGGAGACCAAAAAGGCCCTTTGATCAGTCCTGTGATAAGAGGTCAAATTGGCTTCTTACTTCTAGGGAGATGTGACTTTGCACACAAAGATCTGCAACTGCTTTTTTTCTTTCTTTCTTTCTTTCTTTTATTTACTTTTTTATTTGGATGCTGATTTAGACCGTGAGAGCTATGCGGTCTACAAAGAGTCGCATTTGAACTGGGAGAGATGCTCCTCTGCAAAATTATCAAGGAATACAGTGCATACAGTGTGCCCCTATTAATAATGACTCATTTGCAGTGAATCCATGGAATGCTTAATGCTCTAGTCACGAGCATACTGTACAGCCCATTGTGAAGGCAAATAAGCTGCAAACCACCTCTGCACTGAAGGCATGTTTTGCCACTGGTTTTGAATTGCTCTACTTAGAACAGTTTGCATATTAGCAAGGAGCCACTGTCATGAAGGTGATTTCACCCGGGCAACGACCTACTTCCAGCCCCCCATAAAAGGTCATGGGAGAGACAACGCCCACTTGTCAGATGCCAGACAACCTCGGGTCTCAAGCCAACAGCCCATTCATTATAGAGGGCTTGTCAGATGCGAACGTCCTGCGAAGGTCAGACACTGGCCAGATAAACACTGTAGTGGTACATTAATAGCACTCCATTCACACAGCTGCGAATAGCATAGCAACATCCAAAGATACCAGCGTTTTTTTCTGGAATACGCCGTTGCTATTCATGTGCATGCTATGTTTGTTGTGGATATTTTCATGTAGCAGCACTTTGGTGTAGATTATCAGACAAGGGACCTATCCTTTAACTTTGGGGCTTACATAAAGTTGCTAGGTGGAATATTTTTAAAATATCATGTGGTTGCGTAAGCACAAGTTGGGCTGTATTGCAGGTCCTATTTACAGCTGGTCTGTTGCTATTCTGTATCCTATTTTCTCTGTGTTTACAAAGCACAGATCCTCACTTAGCTCCGTATATCTCCACAGTGTCCCACCCATATTAGAAAAAGCTCAGGATGGAAGCCTCTACTGCCATCACTTTGCTCAAAAGTACTAACAACAACATGGCTGACTCCAGTGCAAAATGCTCTGAAACTGAACTCCTTTAATTACTAAACCAAAACAACCTTGTTCTTTTGTCTAAACAGCTCTAGCACAAAGACAGAGGAAAAACTCATATCAACATTAAACTAGCTTGTATCAAATAAAGAGTACAAAAAGAAGTAAAGGACTCAAGTTTGATTCCAATTTGGCTTTCCTCCTGAAACAAAACAAGTAACACCTTTTCAACTCAAGGTGTCTAGCATTAGCTACCATATAGCTTGATGCAAGCTAGGTTTGTGCACATAATTATCAACCCACAAATGCTAAATCTGGTTGTTGTTTGGTTATATTGTGTTACAAATTCGTCTTTATGATAATGCTATGTTTAATGCAACTTATATGTACTCAGTCAATCCTTCTTGGTCAGTAGTAGACACATAGCATTAGTTGTATCAGTGAAGTTAGCTGGCAAGATCCTACAGACAGATTGGGTCATTGGCATCCCTGTTTTGAATAGAAGGAAACTTAATACCAATACAAAACGAAATTAATTTCCATGATCCTAAAAGCCATTGAACAGCCAAAGTTGTACATTATTCAAAATTCAAGATCTACCCTAAGATAAGAAAAAGGCACACAGATGAGTCCTTAATCCTATCTTGGTCTTGGCTATTTACATACTCTTCTACTCAAGTTTAAGTCATCTGACCAAGCCATAATTATAGTAGACCTCATTTGGATATCAAAACAGGCTACCCATTAAAGTGGCCAACAAAATAAAACATCCTTCATCCTCTTGGAAAGGCAACACCTGTACGAAACACTCCGTTCCACTTAGCCTCTCCAGGCATGAGAGACCACGTGCAGCTTCCATTTTGAATGGTGGCCCTGCAAACAGATCAACACAGTGTACTCGGTCATATTAATTTCAAGTATCATGGCGTTGAACAGTTGTCCAGCATCAGTTAACTAAGTGCTGAGATGACCTTTATTTGCACTTTGCTGTGAAGTAAAGCGTTGTGGATGGCTAGCTTAATGCCATGCCCATAAACACTTGAGTCCAGGTGACTCTTTTCACAACAGACATTTGTGACTAACCACCATGGACCTAGTCTTACTATCCACAGGACCTAGAGGTCTTTTTTGACCCCTACTATGCACTAAGCTCTGAATGTAAGCATCAGTAATCTATAAAAGGAAATGCTAAACAAAACATCCCTCACAATAAGCCTGTGTTCTATGTTGGGTCAAACTTGATACTTAATGATTACTGTGATACACCACAGTCAATGTGCTATAAGCTGTGCTAACCCCTCTCAGATTGCCTCCTGTGTGCATTATATCCACTTAGGTGACTCATTGGTTTAGTACTGCACTCTGCAGCTTTGCATGTTGGCAACTCCAGATGACAGTGAGAGGTAAGAGTTTGAAAAATTTGAACTTCACTTCTCAGAAATGCTGTAATGTGACGTCAGTAAACTGCCCACAGCACGCTCATGTTTACTGACCCCGCTTGTCTATGACGTTTTATACCAAAAGGTGTACAAGGCACAAGAGAAACAAAAAATATTGTGAGTGCAGCTTTTTGTGGACAGAGCGCTCGCTTAGTGCTGTTCGGGAGAGAGTTTGTTGTTTTGATTTGTCGCATCCTGTGGGCAGAGAAGTGTCACCACTAACACCAGAATTTCATTTGGGCAAACAGTGAATCCATGGTGTTTTGATTAGGGGGGATGGGTCACTCTTCTGTTCCATTTGCACTCTACAACCGTAAGATGGGCGTACTGTATTTTTACATAGAAGTCTTGTATAGTGTAACTTTAGGTAACTTTAGGTAGGGGCTAAACCAGTCTTACAAACTTACTTTGTGGGATATCCCTGCCCTTAGCAGGGATATCCCACAAAGTAAGTTTGTAAGACTGGTTAGAGTTACCCTTATTTTGGGGGGGATATCCCCATAAAGTCAGGGTTAAGGTCTGTAGTGTGAATCGAGGTTAGAACACAAGCAATCATGTTTATTGTCCAATCAAAACTGTGCTACACGTGGTTTGAAGACATTAACCCTGGGCTTTGATTTTCAAGCTTGAATCCGTAACCCAGGGCTTACTGTAAGGTCTGGGTTAATGAGTACACATGTGAAATGAGGCTAACCTAAACCCATGGCTGTAATAACCTCGGGTCATAGGTTAGCCTAGGGCTAAGAAATGCAAGTGGGAAAAATGCTATTGAGTTTCCACTGCCTCATAGAGCCATAGAGTGGTAGATGGTATCAGATATCAGGTACTCAAATATGCAGCCTGTACTAAAAACATGTTTTTTGTTGCTGCTTTTTAAGGCCCATTACTACAGTAATTTAGGTGTGGGTGTACCAGTGTACCAAGAGCCTCCATGATTAAATGACAACAGAGAATACAAAAGGCCTGTGGGAGTGAAGAATAGCTCCTGTGCTAATTTTGTAAATAGGAAACAGAAGAAATTAAAATGGCTTTTACCATCCCCTGTTCATTCTTTGCTCTGCCCACCTTGTCTCTCAGATATTTCAGCAATAGACTGCATTTTGAACTTGCTAATCCACTTACATCCACTGTATTATCCACTGGAAAATTAGGTATTATTTAGATATTTACAAGATAGATACAAGGAGAACCAAGTCTGCACAGTTGCTTTTGGGGAATATCTGGTAAACTAACATGAATCTACTTTCTGGGCACGGATATTACAAAGAAAAACCTTCAATGCCCTCCAGAAAATTTAATTATATTGTTTACAGAGATTATACACAAAGACCCACAAGACAGATAAACATTAAATTATATCTGGATCATAAAATACTCTCAGTCCCAGTGTGACGTACATGCAGACTTTAGCCAAGTTCATCAGATTTCAATCTTCCAAGAAAGAGGCTATTCTGTGGGTCAGGAGCACAACATGGCACGGAGCCCAGCACATCTCCTGGGAGCAGCAAAACAGCCCTATCCAGTGACTGGAGGGATGCATGGGGATAGAGGCAACCTATCGCTGATTCAGTAAACATGTGTAGGCTGTCACGTTGGCAGGCGTCCTGTCTTGTGCAGGCAAGGGACATGCAGGAAAAGAAGGGGACTCTCTCTGATCAGCACGGGGTAGCACCCTCTCTTCCCCTTTCACGCCATGGGACAGACACTTAAGCTCACACTGCACAGATCTCGATGAACCATATTGACATTTTGAGGATCTCAGGTACCACCAGCAGATTCAGTGAATGAGTTGCCAAGCTGGTACAGTGCAGTTCAACTCCTTCAGTGAAGCTCTTCAGTATTTTTCCATGAAAGGTAAATTATCTTTATCTTAGCAGGCGTTACGGTGTAGGATTTACTCATCAGTCCCTTTCTTTGGGCATACAGTGCAAATAAAGAGGTGATGCACAGTGGGTGTCACATCTTGAAAGGATTACATTCACAAAGATCCTCACAAGGTTGAATGGTCTGTTGAAATTCTGCCTTTGCCTGAAGGCTTTCAAGATGAATTCAGTGTAGGTGTCCAATGCTACGCCATTATCTTCTGGCTGCAGGTATATTCAATATGGAAGATGCAGCTGCTTTTATATGAAGTTTTCTGTGGTTATTTAAGGATAATCATAAAAGAAATATGAAGAAATTAGCTTGTAGTAGTTTCAGAATACATAAAGACCCAGTTCAGTTGCAAATCAATAAGATGAATAATGAAACTAAAAAAAAAAAAAAAAAAAAAGAAAAAATGAAAAAACACAAAAAA
>OMKZ01055451.1:0-11133 GCA_900302535.1 Neoniphon sammara | reverse complement strand
AACATGTAAACACACTCTGCTCTTCTTCTGCTGCTCCTCCTGGTCTGAGGAGCTCTGTCCTGGAGCCTGGGTGGCAAGCTCACTCATCACACACACACACACACACACACACACACACACACACACACACACACACACACACACACACACACACATTGAGCAATAGTGGGCAACACCTTGTTTCAGCAATGTTATTGTCAAATTTAGCAGCACATTTAGTACCATTGCAACTCATTCATTTCCTGCACATGCATGTGCAGAGGTTCAACATGGCTTAAGGTCAGTAAAGGACAGAAGCTTAATCATTTCCACAACACAGACGAGACTGAACAGAATTCCTCTGGTTGTTTGGCCCTTTTTTGGACCAGCCTGCAATCTGTAATCCTCTAACAGTAGATCTGTGAACGTGTCCAAGGCTGCCAAATATCCGAACCATCAGCTTATGAACATATTCAAAACTTCAGACCAAAATATGTGCAGCTCATACTCACACAAACAAATGTAAGCGGGAACACACACAGACAACAATCTTACAAAAAGGTACACAAATCCATATGTTTCTAAAAATATAACAAAAATTCATTCTTTTACATTTATTCCCAACCACTAATTCTAAGCTTAACCCTTATCCAAATCTTAACCAAAGTCTAATTATAACCCTCATTGTAACCTCAAACAACTCATCCTAACTGCAAACCACTATAATATCTTTTTTTTCTTGAGGACAAGAAAATGATACCTTCATTCCTTGCTATTATTGTGACAGCATATGGATCCCATAAGATCTCACAGACAGCACATTCATTTACACGCATTCAAACATCCACAAACTCACATACACATATACATGCACACACACAGATACACACCATGCCCCAAGCATAAATTCTCTGTGAAAACAAACTCAGCTCAGGCACAGAGTAGCACGAGAGGGTGGGGCTTCTCCCTCACAAAATCCCCCCACCACATTTAGCAAAAATGTGTGTGTGTGTGTGTGTGTGTGTGTGTGAGAGAGAGAGAGAGAGAGAGAGAGCGTGTGTGAGTATGCAAGAGGGACAGAGGGACCAGTGGGAGAGCCACAACGCAGAACAGTACCACTGGAGCCAAAGCAAAGGAAACACAGATTTCATGAGCTCAGGGGAAAAACAGATTGATGAGGGAAAAAAAAGAATGATGACGAAGAGCAGGAAAATGTGAGGATGTGAGAGTTCGGAGAGCGCTAATATCTCATCAGAGCATCGGTGAAGCTGAGGAGAAGGGGGTGAAGTGCACGAGAGGATAAAAGATAACCAGCACTCCACATCAACTCATTTTCTCAGCTCGCTCACTCATCAGCCGCTACAGGAGGTAAGTTCTGAAAACAGCATGTTGCTCTGGTTAGCAGAATGCTGACTGCTATTCATTAGGTGTGTCTTTTCAAGGATGACTTTGTAAGCAGATTTCAGTTAGGAGTTGTAATGTCTAAAGAAAAGAATTAAAACAATAGAGGAAAATATATGGTAATAATGATGATCTAATTTGGCAGTGTTAATAATGCCCTGCTCTGTTTCATATTGTGTACTTCTATCATGAAAAGACCTCAGACTTTTCATCTTTTGAATTTGTGTGTGTATTCATATAAGAATCTGAATACTAACGTTAAGATCACTTAGGCTGAATGAAGTGCGGCATTGTGTAACCAGAAGGGAAATTCAGTTTAGACTGGGCTGGCTTAAGTCATCAGTGTGTGTAACCTGAAATCAGAAAATCTAAACAAATGACATCAAACAATTTTTAGTCCAGTGCCATGAGTGCTCAGTTTCTGCAGTCTGGCAATACAGTTCCCAACTTTACTATTTCAGTCTTTTCATGGCAAAGTGCTGATCCTTCAGTTATGGAAATGGGGAGGAAAAGAAATCACCGCAATTAATGGTGAACTGGAAATGCTTTGGCCATTACACTGTAATGTAGACCATTCCAAGTTGTCCTAGGCCAGAGCAGACAGTGGTTTTGGTTTGAATAGGACATTTTATACCAGAGGGGAAACGTGGTTTAGCTGTCAGTTTTCTTTTAAATTGGAATGCTATGAAATTCATACTGGTGAGGAGTCACATCGGGCACGGAGGCTGCACAGCTCTCAAATGAGTTTGCATCTAGATGTACAAGAGGCGGTGATGCTGCAGTGTGTCATTTGTCTGAAAGCCCCTCAGAGGTGCTGAAATCACCAATTCCTGACAGTGTTTATCTTAGCGGTTATGTTTTCCACTGAAACTCATACAGGGGCAGTGTGTTCAGATAGTGCTCAGCTACTATTTCCCTCAACAAATATCCGCTGAAGAGCTTGAGATTACCAGTGATCGTGTAAAGCAGAAACCAATCCCTGACATATCTACGACTTCTGACCCTGCCCATTCAAGTGTCCCTTTTCAGTTTTCACTTCCCTTTTACAGAGGGGCCCCACAGCCCCACAACCCTCCATGAAATGCAGTAATGAGGACAAAATGTATTGAAAATAGGAACAGCTGTGAAGCACCAGGTTCCATTTTATGATTCCTTCTCTTTGATGTGAAAAATGGAAAAACAAAGCAAGAAAGAAAAGCTGATTCGTCTGTGGCCGAGCTCAGTGGAGGGACATACTGGCCTCTTTAGAAAGCTACTTCCTTGGAAAGACTGTGTCTGCACCTTAATACACCCCAGGCCCTGAGAAAACAACTTGAGCCTGCCAAGCCAGCTTTAAATGGCCTACCAGGATTTGTATGGAGAGTGCACCAAGCAGATCATTATGTTGGCACAGCTTTGTATATGGAGCCTGCAGTGCCATTACAAACAGTGAGCACGGGGCCAGCCTCAGCCTCAAACATGTGCAGGAAATCTGTCTTGTTGAGATGTAGCCATTCCGCAGAAATCAATTAACTTGTGTATACATACGTATATGTTTCTAATCACAAAGGCTGGAAAGTGTGGCGATACACTATACCATTTTGTGGGCAGTGGAGACGATCAGATTTGCATAGCCACAGATAATATTGTGAGAGATTATGTTATACCTTTATACAAATCTTTCTTTCTTCCTTCCTTTCTTTCTTTCTTTCTTTCTCAAAACAAGGCCTGCTGAGGGTGCAACTGTAAAGCACTGTTACCAATTAGATCTGTCCTGTGTATCATTATCTTGCAGTGGTTGTCTTCAAAGGTCTTTAGAGACAGCAGAAGATTCCCCTTCTAATTGTTCTGTTTGGGAGCAAAAACCAGATATTGTGGATTAAATCTCAAATAGCAGTGAAACACATGAAAACACACAGCAAATGCACAATATTATACTCCCCTTTCTCCAAATTAGTGTTTGGAGAAAGAAGTTAAACTTCACTCATGAAGAGGTTCTATAAAAAGAAAGTAGAAGCAAACATTAAATTCAAATTTAAAGGTGAATTCCACTGAAATTGAGATATTCTGCAGATGCAGCTTATTTCCTGACATGTTAAAGGATTTTACTTCTGCTGTATTATGTTCCTGCCAAGTCAGTGGATTTGTGGATATGTGAGTTCTGCCAATCAGAGAAAAATATTTTGTATAGCTCTTTTCAAGATGCTTTACATTAAAGACGAAATCCAAAATAAGCAGCAAAAAATATATGCAAACAATGATTAACAATTAACACTAAACATAAACAGTAAGACAATGAGTAAAAGGCTTTGCATGAAGACAAAAAGAAACTAACACTAAAAAGAGCACTTAAAGGAACATAATGGCAGATAAGACACTTAAAGCAATTCTGAGTAAATTCTGCAAGGGGGAAAGAACACAGTGGGGCTATCGTCAGTTAGGGGAAATTTTTGGGAGGATTTGAGCAGAGATTTGGGGTTAGTGATGATGATTTCTGATTTGTCACAGTTCAGTTTGAGAAAGTTAGCCTGCATCCATGATTTTATTTCTATAAGGCAGTTGGTAGCATCAGTGAGGTAGGTCACAGAGGTAGAGAGAAAAGCAGATGGGAGCAGTACCAGTGGTGTTGAGGGAGGTTTTGAGGTGAGTGAGGAGGAGGCGGGAGAGGAGTGGTTAATGGTGTCGATATTCCTGAACATCCCAATTAAGATTCATTTTATTTTTAAGATGTGCTCCCCTCACAGCAGCCAGTTTGATTGATTATTCAACATTAAGAAAAAAGTGTACAACTTCCTGACATCAACAAATTGCAGTGCCTGAGATTGTTTACAGATAATCACCTTCCTGTAGTTATAATAAACATCTGCACTTTTTGTTTTGCATAGATGTAGAATAATTGTTTTGGACCAATGGATCAATGATATACAGTATTCTTTCAACCAGCTCACTTAATGCAGTTCAATAATGTAAAGCTGGCTTTACATAGTGCAAATGAAATGCAACCTCAGTTCCATGCAGCTTGGAGTTTCAGGCGAACCATCCAATGAAAATTATAAATTTGGTTTGCATCATCATTTGGAATGTTCCATATGGGTTTGTTAACGTGGCAACAGTAAAAGTTTCATTTGCAACCTGCAACTAATTGCATGGAATTTGCATTGTGTGAAGCCAGTTTAAGTATCTATGATCATGGTAACTAATGACTCTAATAACAGATACAAAACACCAGGCAAACAAATCCTGGAACATTTAAAATGCATTCCTCTGCAGATTAACAACACAAAAGTTAGTTACAATGGCTTTAAATTACATTAATGGCTTGTACAATAGGCTCTCCAAATGAATCTGATACAAGACACTTTCAAGTGATAGGAGACTTGCAGCACCACTGTACTCCTGATTACTACATTTAACATGTTTATTATCCGTTTACATTATCATTATTGTTTATTATCTAACCAAAAAGTTAATGAAATTTTATTTTCCTCTGTTCTAGGGAAATCATGGATCCATCAGTCACACTTCACTTGCTCCTCCTTCTGTGTTCCCTCAATGCCGTTCTTTGGGCATGTCCAGATGGATGCATGTGTCGTGAAAACAAAATCCTCTGCAATGGCCTCTCAGACTTCCCCACAGCTGTTCCCCCCTCTACCACCACTCTCTACATCTCCAATTGCAATATCTATTCACTTAACTCAGAAGACCTGACTGATTTTGCCAATGCCCTCGGCATCTTTGTGGTTAAAGACACTGTGCTAAGGGAGGTGCGCCCTGGCACATTTGATTCCACTCTTAATTTAGGTGCCTTAGGCTTTACTGGCACCGAGTTGCAAGATCTCCCTGAGGCCTTGTTCCAAAACCTTACAAAACTTGAGTCTCTGACTTTGAGCAGCAACCGACTTCTCGTACTCCGCCCTAACTGGTTAGCCTCCTTGTCTGCTCTGAAGGTCCTTGACCTCAGTAAGAACCTTTTCACTTCTATACCAGTAGAAACATTTCATCCTCTTACTGAACTGCAGTACCTGATGCTTGCTGGAAACAATATCAGTCACCTCTCTAGAGAGACATTCAAGGACCTTTCCAAGCTGAAAACCTTACGACTTAACAAGAATTCACTCGGGGAAATCCCCCTTGGAATGTTGGATGATCTCGTAAACCTGGAGGAGCTGTCTCTACACAACAATCTGATTACTCATCTCCACCCTGACCTGTTCTCCAAGACTCAGAAACTCCAGAAGCTCTACCTCTCCCACAATAGGCTTACATCTCTTCCACAAGGCATCTTCTTAAATCTGCCTCAACTGTCCCAGATCTCCCTGTATGAAAACCAGCTGGAGAGTCTGTCTCCAGGGGTGTTTGGACCCATGCCCTTAGATCAGCTGTGGCTGTACGACAACAAGCTTAGCCATTTGGAGGACAACACCTTCATGAATCTCACTCAGCTGCGTTTACTGGTGCTCAGCCGCAACCAGATTAGCTATGTTTCCACGGGGGCCTTCAGAGGGTTGGAGCAGGTGGGGGAAGTGTCCCTTCACACAAATCTCCTTACAACCTTAGAAGCTGGAACTTTCCAAGGTCTGCCGAGTCTGGTCAACATTTCCCTGGAGCACAACTTCATCAGATCCCTCCCTTCAGGGTTCCTCCAGGGAGTGAACCACTTAGGCCAAATAGACCTACGAAACAATTCCCTTCCCAACTTGCCTCAGGAAACCCTGGATGCCCTCACAGTGGTGAAGGAAGTACTCTTGCAGCAGAACCCATGGAGGTGTGACCAGGATATCCTGCCACTCAGGGACTGGCTGAAGCAGCACCCATCCAGGGCCAACCACAGCCTGGTGGTGTGTGACACACCCCTCAGTATGAGGGGTGAGGTGATTGCCCTGCTGACAGATGAGGACCTGATGCCTTTCACCACTACTGCCAAGCCTGCAATGACCCCAACAGAGAAGAGGAGGAAACCTCATACACCTCCGCCTAGGAGGAGCACTTCTGCCCCTGCTATCGTGGTCACCCCCACTTCGGAGAAGGGGGAAGACACCAGCAGTGGACCAGGGAAAGAGGGAGTGGTGTCTAGGGACACTTCGATCATCATCATCGCGGTAGTGTGCACTGCTATCATCAGTAGCCTCATTGTGTGCTGTGTATGCTGGAAGAGGAACAAGAGAGGCAACCGCAACATAGGCCGCAGAAATAAGAACTCTGTGCTCTAGACTAGACCACCCAACATCAGCAACCCAATAATGTTTAAGGCCAAGGGAAACTATTCTCTGATTACTGTGGCTAATGATCATTTGTACTGTGGTGTACTTGGAAAACATGGAGCCTTGAGTGTTATGTTTTTAGAGCTTAAAAAGTCGTGTTTTTTTACTGAAAACACAAGGAACCACTGCAGCTCCATTCAGAAGCACCAACTAGACCACACTAACAAACAGATTCCCCTGTGATTAGCATTTAAATTTACCTTTCAGTGTTTTTCTATAAGTTTGCTGTGGCCTGAGACTTGAATGCTGTTTCTTATTTTTGTTTCTTTTTTTACATAGGAACAAAAAAAAATCTTACTAACTGTAATAATACTCACCTGGACATTTTGTGGAGAACTTGGATATTTCAGTGGATCTAATATTAAATGCACTTAAACAATATTTCTTTCATCATTTTCAGTTTTTCAGTGATAATTCTGTTTATTACTGACTACAAGTTTGGATAATGTAATTTTAATGACGCTTGTTTTTTTTTGGAAAACTTTTTGGAAAACATTTTTTGCAAAAGTTTTGCAAAACAGTTTTGCTTTCATTCAATGTCTTTCCCTGTCTGCAAAATCAAACCTGCAACTTCAGCTTTCCGTTATATCAGAAATCATACAAGAGTTTTAACGTATAATTAAAAATACTGCTAAACATTGAATAAAAGCACTGCTTTTAGTGGGAGAAACCTGTGTTAGTGCTTCAGTGAACTGTGCCATTAACAGTACATCTCTAACACTGAGTTATGAACATTTCAAAAGCTCTCCTGACACATGCGAACCTGTGGAATCACAGGTGATTTAAAGGGTTTAAAGAGAGAATCTGTTATTTGTTATTTTTACATTAAGGAATGGAGTGAATGGTAAACCAACCTAAATTCAGTGAAATACAGTGTACCCAAATTTATAAGGTAATACAAATGATCATATGACACTGTAAATTAATAGAATACATTATCATAAGCAGCATTACACTGATGCAAAATGAAATCACTAGTTGGAAATCATGGTTTGCCCGCTTTTTTTTAGTTTATTGTTGTTATCATTAGGAATCTGTTTCTGCTGATTATTCCCAAGTGGTCAGGCCTGCATAATACCACAGACTTAACCTTTGCCATCTTCACACTGAACTGCTTGTGTGAGGACTCAGAGGACCCTGACCATCCACTGGTGTATTTCATAAGTGTCAAACACGCTGATCATGTACATATAGTGTTGGAATTAACATGAGCCTCACTTCTACCTGATTTCAGCTTTCCGCTCTGTGGAGATGCCTATCATCCAGCAGATTCAATCTGAAAGACTGACATCTAGTGGAAGCCCACAGAATATTGAGAGATCTTGGCTAAAATACCAAATTCCACACTTTCTTTTACTTAAAGTTTCAGAGACCTGACATAGCAAATTAGTCACAAATATGAAGTTGAAACCTAAACAATAAATTACAAATGACTGCATGTGAGCTGGAGGGAAAATGGTTTGTTTTGTTCCTGTTTTTCATGATATGGCAGCCAATGCACTTTTCCAACATGTCAGAACTTTTAACATAATGTAGTGTGGCAGCAAATGGATCATTTTTGTTTTTTAATTATTGTTAAGGGTGAGTAATCCCTCACATATTGACTCATTACTAAGTTTTGCATTCTACAGCTCACTGAATTACTGGTTAAAACTTAGCCAGCCTTCACACAGCACACTGGAATATTCACTGGCACAAGAAAATACTGTATATATTTTTTTTAAGTACTACATAAGTTTGTCAAAATAAATATTTTGAAACAGATTTTTGTATACACCCTTTAAGTGATGATAAGAGTGAGACATAGAAAAATAAACAGAATATGAGACTTTGTTATTTTTGTCGTGTGGCCATGCAACGCAGTAATTATTTGCAAGATTAAAGTCTGTCCTCTCTGGTCTTATCTCCTGCTGCAGAAGCTTTTTATGCCACGCCTCACATGGGCATCCAACACACTCCGGGCCTGCTGGTCAACAAAGTCGGAGCAGATAACTCATTAGGCTGCTTGTTTGTGTTTCTCTACTGCCACAATAACCGTCCATTTGACTCTGGAGCAGGAAGTAATCAGGTACGGAAATGTGTATGTGAAGTGTGTGTGTGTGTGTGTGTGAGAGAGAGAGAGACAGAGAGAGAGGGAGGGAGAGAGAGAGAGAGAGAGAGATTGCAACTGCAATAGCACATATATTCATGATGTTCTGACGCAGTTTTTATAACGTTACTGATACAAGACAGCCCATAATTCATCTCTAGAGTGAGGAAAAACTAATGTACTTTACTTACCTTCTAAAGTGTGTAAAGTTTAAATTCAATGTACTAATTAATGCTGTTACATGATTGCCACTTTTTTTCTTTTTGTAGAGAATAAACATGGCCAGGAGAAAAGTTATCTTCCTTTTTCTGTCTTTGCTGTTTGAACATTCATTGCTGCAATGTGAAAGGGAGAGTGACTGCCCCAAAGAGAAACAGGCTGTTTTTGATGAGACTGTGACTGAAATCCCACACATTCTGAGACCATCTGTGACAGAGGTCTTCTTTGTTGGTAGTCAGATCACCACGATCCCCAAAGGAGCCTTTGCTGCAAGCCCCCAGCTGGTTAAGGTGGAGTTCCTAAATACTCCCACAGAATCTATTGAGGCTGGAGCTTTTGAGGGTTTGGTGAACCTGAGGCAAATTGAGATCTCTCAAACTCCCCTGACGTCAATCCCAGTGGGAGTCTTCGAAAACCTTACCAACCTGGAGATGCTTATACTTAAGATAAACAAACTCCAGAATCTGGAGAAAGGCTTGTTTGATGGCCTTGAAAAACTAAAAGAGGTGCACTTGCACACAAATGAGATAGAATCCATTGAAGACGGGACTTTTGATGATCTTCAAAGCCTCATTGCCCTCCACTTAGCTAAAAACCGTCTCTCTTCTGTATCTGCTAACCTGTTCTCAAAGCTAAACAAACTGCAGAAACTGAGGCTCTACGAGAATCAGCTGACCTCCATTCCTGAGGAGATTTTTCAGAATTTAACCAACTTGGTAGAAATTGCCTTGCAGGGAAACAATATAACAGAATTATCACCCAATCTAATCCCTCATAGAGGCAAACTGATGAAGCTGTTTTTGGACAGTAATCTTCTGACTGATTTACCTCCAAAGTTTTTTGTTGGTTTCCCTCAGCTTAAAACACTGACCCTCGGGAAGAACCAACTGACTGCTCTATCCCCAGGGCTCTTTGGAGAAATGCCCAAACTGATTGAGCTAAGCTTCAGCCAAAACAATCTCAGCTCTCTTCCAGAGGGACTGTTCAGCCCACTGAGGACACTTAAGAAGCTAGACCTGTCTAAAAATCACTTTACCACTTTTACAGCTGAACATTTTGAAGGCCTTGAGAAGCTGACGGAGCTAAATCTCTTGAACAACAAGATAAAGTCACTGGACGCAGACACGTTTGGAAAGCTGCCATCTCTGATCACACTAAAACTAGCTGACAACAACCTTCAGACACTTCCTGAAGATATTTTTGCGCCTTTACCAAAACTCACTAAAGTCTATCTCAATAACAACCCTTGGCATTGTGACTGTGAACTGACACATCTGTATGTTTGGATGAAGGCCAACTCTGCCAAGATCAAATCTTCTACTCCTGAAGTCTGTGAGTATCCAGAGGATTTAAAGGGGCAAAACATCAAGTTATTGACAGTGGATCAGCTTGTATGCCCCACCACTTCCAAAAAAACCATCACAGGAATTTTATGGTAAATGAACTGCATTTATAGAGCGTTTTTCTAATCAACTGACCACTCAAATCACTTTACAACATATGCCTCACATTCACCCATTCACACACATGGCAGGCTGCCACACAAGACACCAAGCTGCTCATCAGGAGTGGGTAGGGGTTCAGTGTCTTGCTCAAGGACATTTCAACACACTCTCTGGAGGAGCCGGGGATCGAACCAGGAACCTTCCGATACAAGACGACCTGCTCTACCTCCTGAGCCATGTCGCGCATTTCATGCACAAAGGCAACTCAAAGTGCTTTACAGTAAGTTAAAATACTACACATAGAATTTAGAAAGTGTAGCAGCAATGCAAAGTGCTTTGCAGAGTAAAGCTACAGTAAAATAATTAAAAATGTAGTAAAAATACGGTAAAATAAACAGATAACAAATAGTCAAAAGATAGCATTAAAAATAAATAACTATATAAATAAAATAAATCATACTAAATCAATGTTATTATGCCTCATTATCACAGAACTCACACCATATGCTTTGCTGTGACTCTTATTATGCCTTGTAGTTTATGTAATTATGCTAATATCATATCAATTTGTTTTACTTTTCAAAATAAAACAATTGACCACACGCCGGCATTAAGATATTTTGTTCAGGTCCCAGACCTCTTAACCAGCTAGTTTATTCAAGTAACTGATTTAAAAGAAAAATAGAATTAAAAAAGGCAGTTCAACAAAAATTTCAAACATAATTTTAAGCTTAGATTTAAAAGTGGTCACAGTTGTAGT
>OMKZ01055449.1:27160-80488 GCA_900302535.1 Neoniphon sammara | reverse complement strand
GCCACAAAAAAACAGCTAACAAAATAATGATCGGGCTAGGTTAAAAAGGGTACAAAGTGCAGCACAGAAGTGTTTCTGATCTTCAACTTGCCATCAAAGTGAAATAGGGAAATGGAGAAATGTGTGCTCACTTGTTACATTTGTGAGAAAGACTACAAATCACATTTCCTTTAAAACACCCATTTTTTTTATTTTTGAAATGCAGTCGAATTCACAAAAAAAAAAAAAAAATCAAAAAAATCAATGGCAGCTAAATGTCATGTACAATCCAATACAAAAAATATCATCATAAAAATAAACCACATCTTTAAAATGCTTTGATTTCTGATAACACACAAAATGTAGTCTGACATGATGAATAGCTGAGCTTGTTCCCGGGATAAGGAGTCAGCAATGAAACCAATCCCACGTTAAGAGGAGGAGGAATGCACAGCCCTACAGTCAGTGCTTATACCTGGATGTTCAGTGCTCAGGGACAGTCATACAGTCATACAGCAACCACTACCTACCTAATGGTAGTAAACAAGCAGAAAGGTTTGCCTGCAAACAGAGCATTGTAGTGGCTTGATCCATACAGCAAACAAATCTCATTTGCCACACTAAAGACCCCTCCACACAAGCAAGCTTAAAAACAAAACAAAACAAAACAAACAAAAAAATTAAGGTTCAATAAAGTTCAAGGAGCCCTGTAACAATATGAAAGCAAATAGGTAATCCAAGTGCAAATCCTCCCCGAGACTGATCCTTGTACTTATACAAAGTTCAGATTCAGCATAATACAACACCAGACACCTTATTAGTAGACTAAACGAGTCATAATGACCGGCCTAAGAATAGTATTTGGTTGCAGTTCTGCAACTTACGTAGCACTGTTTCCATACAACCATTTATGACAAAACACATGGATTCATCATCAACAATCAGTCACTATGAGGCTCTTAGAGCAGCATGTAAACCAGACTGGTCAGAAAACAACTGAGTCACGAAAATGTTTCAAGTTGATCACACAGTTATTATTGCTAAAAATGATTATCACTTTGTTTTATTCTAATGATGAACCAACTCCAGACACCAGATGAGGAACTGGTCTCCATCCACAGACGAGTAGAGAAAACAGAGCTGTGAGATATCATGAGAACTGGAGATGGGTGGGGAAGAGCTGAGTGACATGATTCACCATGTGATGCTCTGACATGCTTTAGGGCTTTTTGTCCTCCGCTTGCTGAGGGCTAATCATGTGTCTCTGAGCTGGCCTCGGTTGTGCAGGCTCTGGAAGTGGGCCTCCCTCAGGATGCTGTTGATCTGGTGGTAGGAGACCAGGTTTATGGGGCCGGCCAGCTCCGAGGAGTCGGCTGAGCTGACGGGACTGCAGGGGCCAGGGGCGCTTTGGCTGCCCAGACTGTCCACAGCACACTGGCTGCTACAGCTCCCAACTGCATGCTCGGGACTGCTGATTCCACTGCTCTCACTGTTGGATGACTGGAATATGACAGACATCAGTAATGCTGTAGTAGCAAACAGTGCTCAATGTCTAGATGGTTATTGTTTCCTTATAAAAACCTCTGTTAACTTTAACTGAATAAAGTGAAAGTAATATGTAAATATTCAGGGTTCCCATGGTCACTTGGACATCAAATTAATGATTTTCAAGTCTTCTTTGGCCAAGTTCAAGGACTCAAAGGACTCAAGGACTCAAAATTATTTCAGGGTAAGACATGATGCTACTTAAAATTACACAGGGTACTGGTCAGAAAATCATGGTGAAATCAATCATTTTAAACTTGCTGCTACACCAACAAATCTATCCTTAACAAAGTTTTCTTCAGGATGTAAAGTGAAGCCGAAAGAGTTTAAGTATAATTTGAGTTTAAAAAAAAAACATTTTTAAGGCCATCCATTCACATTCCAAGACATTTAATGCCTCATTTAAGTCTTCATAAATCCACAAAACTTCGAGGGTTTTCAAGGCCTACGGAAACCCTGAGTATTTGTAGTCTAGGAATAAGGTTACATAATGTAGATCAGGAAACTATTTGACCACTTGCAAGTTTACATGATATAGATATTAACAAAGCAGTGTTAAGAAAAGCAACGGCAGGTGAACCTCAATTTCAACAGTGAAAAAATTATTTTACCCCCTTGATGCTCATTTGTACCTCAGAGTCCCAGGCATCCCGGCCTGGCTCAGGGGAGAGAGGATGAGCTCTGCTCAGCCTTTTGGCTTGGGGGACCAGCTGGCCATTCTCCACATCACCGCCGCTGCGCTGCCGTTTCCTTTATAGGGTACATGAAAATCACATGTGAAGACATTAAAAGATATACACACAAATGTTACTGAGCAAACAGCTACTGGTCACAGCATACCCTAGAAAACCTGTCAGCTTGTCAGAAAAAAAAAAAAAAATAATAATAATAAAACAGATGCAGCCCTGGGGTTTGAGTCAATCAAATGTTCATGTGTAAGCTTGGATCTTACCCTTTTATAGTCAGTGTAACCATAACTTCAAAAAGCTATCACAACATGTCAAGATATCATAAAATCTGTACTCTGACTCTGTATTCCAACCATTCTGTGGAGTATCTCCAACAAGTATACAGCAAGAACCCAAGAGGATATGAAATCCATATGTACTATATCAAAAGCACATACTAGTGCTGTTTGCATGTGTGACTGTTAGTTAGCGTAACGTTAATCAACAATTTTGTAGCGTCTGGCCCACTTGGGAAACAAAGACCATAGTGACGTTAGTGCTTCTGAAGTACACCTATCAATTTAACATAAAAGGCAGTGCCAAAATATCGAGCGTCTTACCTGTTTTCAGTCAACATATGATGACATTAAATGCATCAATGTAGACGAGTAGACTTTGTATCTAATGCGACCAGATGGAGACCCGGTGTTTCACGATGTCGGCTGCTGTGACAGGCTTGTTCTTTTTCAGTCGTCGGCCTGTTCTCCTGAGTTAGCAAGCTAGCTGCCTAGCTAACGGCTACATATTTGACATATTCAGTGATGTGCTGCTGTGAGCCATTTTGGATATCCTCACAAACGCCGCTGGATAGAACTTACTTACATTAACACGGCAGGCAGTTAACTGTTGAACGACAAAACGGGAAGACTAGAACTGTGGTAACGGGCTAAAACCAAACCCACTAAGTACTTGCTAACGTTGGCTGACAACACAGCTAGCTAGCAGTTAGCATGGTTTTGCTAGCCAAATGTAGCCAAACATTTGGTCGTGCTCCCGCTTATTAGTCAGCGTCACGATCCAATTCAAACACGAGAAAACAGTAATGTCAGATTAACTGACCAAAATACGCCCATTCTCTGAATTTGTTTCACAGACGGCTAAACGTCTCAGTATAACCAGGATGAGGCTGAAAGTTAACGCAACCTCTGCTTCTGTGACAACCGTCCGCGGCAGTTGTGTTTACATGGTACTGCGGCTGCGCAGCGCGCAGTAATGTTACCTTCATAGGCTTTAGGAAAATCTCAATTTAAAGGCCAGTTCAGATAAGAGATAGAGTTCACTGTATAACTAAATGTAAAATATTCGAACATAATGTGACACACAATTTCAAAGATAAAACGTGTTTACTAAAAATATACAGTAGACATAGGAAATAGTAAACTAAAGCAAAGTGCGAGAATGTGCAAGATAATGGCAGTAAACCGAGGAAAAAATGGCAGAAAATATCACAATTATAGTGTACGTAATATGAAATAGGCGTGCAAAGGAGGCGTGGATGCTTGTACGCACCTCTAGCTCTAGCACTTATAGCTCTTTGCCACTTGATTCCTAAAACAATACAATAGCCACCAAAAGGGACTTTGGTGGTACTTTTTAGAAGCGGAAGCTTACGAGGAGCTTGAAAAGAACGAAGAACACACACGGACGCGCATGCCCTAATGCGGTGCAAAAAGGTACATGACCACAGCATTTAACGAAATGGGGGGTGGTCTGATATTACTTGATTGCTGCCAGCTAACTACACGAATAGTTACTAAAACACAAGTGTGTACTCACACTAAATAATTCTCACCTATTGGTTGCTGTCATAAAAACATTTTTGGTGGAAAATTAAAGCACCATCACCCAACAAATACCCTGACATGTATTCATTACCCCAAAAGATGTCGCTGTTCACAATAATTCAATTGAGGAGAATCCGCTTTTATTTGATACAATAAGACCAAAGGCAGTTCTTGGTGTTGTGTGATAATATTGTGTGCACCACCACAAATAAAACTATTTTGAAAAGCAATGGACAGTAAGCTGAAGCCCATCAAATTTGCCATTTAGGGGATAAATGCATAGGAAAGAATGGACAATTTCAAAAATTACAGTCCAACTGTACTGCGAAAATGTAAATTTTAATGTATAATATCAAGGCATTACTGGCTTAAAAAATAGGAACTCTGTATAGCTCACGTCTTCAGAACCCGGAAGTTACAGCCTGTAGTGCGCTGAGCAACCAACCAATAGTGTAAAAAAACGCCTCCGCCAATGACTCCAGCAAAGGAAGGAGGTGAGATTAACCGGGATTCACATTGCAGCAGCGGTCCCATTATAATAAAGGGAAATTACCGACATGGGCAGCACCGACTCTAAACTAAATTTCAGGAAGGCGGTGATACAGCTGACAACCAAAACACAGGTATTTACATTTCCATACAACAGAATAAGGATTGCATTGGGAAACAGTGGCGATCAGCGCACCAGATATATCAACTGCGAAAGCATCACCGAGGAGAGATGAGATAACGCTCAAGATGTGGTAGCAAGAAGAAAGCTCTCTTATATTAATGTAATGCACATTGTACTATTTCGCCTATAAAGAAAATACTCTATCAGTCAAAATGCAGATTTAAGGCGATTGCTGCATCATATCTAAATATATCTATCATAAACCGGCAGGCCATTTACCTTTGGTTTTAATGGAAAGATAAACACGCTGGATGGCGTAGCTAAATCAGTGCTGATGACGTAGGTCCCATCAGAAAATGACCACGTTTCCAGATGCGGCAGGTGGACCGTGCTGAGATGATGTTTCCTCACGTTGCTGCCTAGCTGCCATAGAGGTTGTGTTTACATTGCCATAGGGTGTTCTCTTTGCCTGAATGTGCTATGATGCAAGGCAAACACATACTCTTATGATGAAACAAGACAAAGCGATTGGCTATTTAAGCTGCCTTACAGAATCATTCAGCATACGCATCATGGGATATGGAAATTGTAGTGTAAACATTATTTCCTACAGCCAGTGGAAGCCACAGACGATGCCTTCTGGGACCAGTTCTGGGCAGACACCACCACCACGGTCCAGGATGTTTTTGCACTGGTGCCAGCTGCAGAGATTAGAGCTGTTCGAGAAGAGTCCCCCTCAAATTTAGCAACCCTTTGCTATAAGGTACACATGTGTTGGTGTGAAATGTTTATGTGCCTGTGAAATACAGTGTTGTTTGAATAAGGTTTCAGGGAGATTATATTTCCTAGTTATAAATGGAAATGTTAGGAAGCGGGGTTGTGGAATAATGTTATGAAACATTGCAGGATTTTGTGATTTTGTTGGAGCCTGCAGAGGCTTCTGTCACTCAGTCAGTGCCTCCTGCTCTTACATGCAGGAAAGAAGCGAGTCAACTTCCCCTCCCTTCCCTTCCTGTCTCCAGCTCCAAGCTTCCTTTTGAAGCTGCCTATCAGAAACAAAACAGACATAATGGGGACTTACAGATCCCTAATGAAATAAAAAGGAGGAGCCAACATGAGCTCTTGAAGCTGAGCTGACTCAGTGTGTTTTGTTATGTACTTCAGGCATGGGCCGCAGCGTGACGTTAATTATGCAGACGTAATTGAAAAATGTTCAAAAGTAAAATCTTTGTTAAAGGTCCAGTGAAACATGGATCGCATTTCCCTGCGGAATGGTATTTTTTAACAGAAGGTGGAAGTCTCACTAAATATTTTGGCTGCCAACAAATCGAATTGTTTTAGAAATCCAGTCTATTTTCGGGTGTAAAAGATATCAGATATGTTCAGATTTTAATGAAAGTTGGTTGACAATGTCCGTAGTTAACGTGGTTTCCCGTAGTTTGCCACTTTGCCAGTCAGACAGCTAGCTTGAAGCTTGGTGGTTTCTGAACTACACATGTATTGTTGTATTGCGCTCTACCACTGGATCTTTGATCCCCAATGACAGTGATGTTTCTGATGGAGGACTTTAAGCAATTGGCACCAATAAACACCAATATCGATTTGTTTTGGTGCTAACTGCAGAGATTATAACAACTTGGATTAAATACTGATATAACGGCACCCCCATTATAAATCCCTAGCAAGCTTTTCTTGACAAAATGAAAATCAATCATCTGTATCATAAATTGTGTGTGTGTGTGTGTGTGTGTTTCTGCTCCTACAGTCTGCTTCCCCTTCCTTCCCCTACAGTGCGTGCTTCAATACAACTCATACTCACTCTTGTGGCAATATTATGGCAATACCCCCTGGCAATATTTCTCTGTCCCTCAGGCGGTGGAGAAGCTGGTGCAGGGGGCAGAGTCAGGCTGTCCCACAGAGAGGGAGAAGCAGGTGGTGCTGAACTGCACCCGCATTCTGACCCGCATCCTGCCCTACATCTTTGAGGACCAAGACTGGAGGGGATTCTTTTGGTCCACTGTGCCTGGCGCTGGACGGGCCGGGGTGAGTGGGCAGGGGAAAGGAGGCCTATTGTTGCTGGGTGAAAACTATGTGTTTTGAGAAGTTTTCAAGAAGTAAGAACAGTCTTGTTTTTCACTTGATGATGACTGCACTGTTTTCTATTTATCTAATTAGCTTTGAAAGGTTTCATAAACCGTAGAGTTGTGGAATTTTTTAACCCATAGAGGAGCAAGTAAATCCTCCAGTGAAGTTAAAATGTGAAAATTACCAAAATTGGACATACAGGATGTTTTGTTTTTTTTTTACCAAAGAGTGACACTATGTTGATTAGCTGTGTCGATCATGTTAAACATAAATTATTGTAAGTATCAAGAAAGGCCTGTTGATCGCCCTTAACATTTCTGACCAGGGAGTGTCACTGACATTTGCATGATCTTACACCAAACACATGATGCATTTGTTCATTATTGAACAATAGTCACAAAAATGCATCAGTAGACCCATTATGGGTCTGTGGTACCTCTTCAATCCAGTGCCATAAGCCTCTTTTTCTGATGAAGTCAAATCCTTCATTCATTTTGATAATGGGTTTCCTCATTCCAGCAGCAGGGTAGAATTCAGAGGCATCTGTACCTTGTACAGACGCCTTGTACAGACATTTCCTTGTCCCTGTAGAGAAAGATGAGCTGGAAATGTAACTTAACAAGGTGATTTCAGCTGTCGCTCAGACAAAACCGTCACAGCCCTGACCACTCGTGCACAAATTTTCCATTCAGACATTTTGTTCCTCTGACTGGGAGAGACCAATGTTCCACATCTAGATCCAGCGCCATTCATGTGTGCATTCTCTCTGTCTCCTTCCCCAGACAGATGAGATGGATGACGACGACGGAGCTCGTCCGCTGGCCGAGTCGCTGCTGCTGGCTATCGCTGACCTGCTCTTCTGCCCCGACTTCACTGTGCACAGCCACAAGAGAGGCCCTGTGAGTGCTCGCCGACCTCTCACTCTGCAATGTCATCAAGTTTTGTCATTGCATCACCATGCAGCAGAACTAATAAGCTGTGATGTGATACGACAATGGTTGGAACATGATTTCACAGGCCTTCTCTGGTTTCACTCTTACTTGATGCGTAAAGGTGAACCTTTTGTTTTGTTTTTTTCGCGCCTTGTTTCCTTCTTCCTGGTGCAAAATCGCCCAAACTAACCTGTCGGCCAAGTTTGTCTGAGGAGAGCCTCCAGAGAAATATCCGAGTTGGAGATATACCAGGAAATGTTCCTCGTCGCTTAGTCGCAAGAATGGAATGTTGTATGACACACTGCAATTTTGCAACTCACAATGATGCTCTGATATGTTACCCATCCTGTGAAACCAGAAATAATTATGAAATCATTTAACAATTTACTCTCTAAATCACACCACTGAATATATTTTTTTTGTTCAACAGCTGTGCATTTTACTTAAACACAGCTTATTTTATTACATTTTGAAAATTCATGCAAGCCATGTGGCATTTAACATTGACCCTGATCTTACACACTAATTTTCCTGAACTATTTTTTTGTGGCAGATCCACACGAGATTCCCTGGCTTGCACGTACAAGTTGATTTGTTTATAACTTTTAAACATCAGTATATTATTAAAACTAAAAACGCAATACAAAACTGTGGACATCGTGACCACACACTTTTTAATTAGACACATGAGGATCTTTAATGAGCCTCGCTTTTTGCGTAACACTTAACCAGGGTAGTCTAGTTTATGAACGCCTGCAGAAAACTACGAGCCTGATGAAGCGTTAAGCAAAATGTTTTGCTCATTAAGGATCCCAACGTCTATGTAAAGAGTGCATGATTTTGTTTTTTATTTTTTATTTTATCTATATTCTTGAAGTGGCCAGCACCTCTACATCTATGTGCTGTGTGCAGTTTTTTACCCTTTATCGATATATTATTGTCAAATTATGTGATACTTTATAATCACCATTAACATAGATATCAGATACAGAGATATTACATATCACATCAGATACAGATCCTGAGGTTATCTGAGGGAACTTATTGACAAAGATTTGCAACATCATTGAGGAGATCCAATACCTAATGAAAGATTTTAATTTATTTTTGAGTAACTTGAGCGGATGTTATTGATGCCCCACTCAGGACTTGGTGGAGGACATGCAGTCTATAGACAGCTGTGAGTACATCTGGGAGGCAGGAGTGGGCTTCGCACAGTCCCCCCCTCTCAACTACATCCATGACCTGAATAGGTAAGTCAGGGTGCTGTGTGCCTCTCTGCTTGGAAATGTCTGTTTTGCAAAGATTCTTTACTCCCTCATCCTGACTTGTCTTTTGTTTGACGTGCTTTTGTTTTGGCCAATTCTCTGTCTTCCTCTGTGATCCTTATCAGGACAGAGCTGCTGAGATTGCTACTGACCTGCTTCTCTGAGGCCATGTACCTGCCCCCTTCATCAGACAACAATGTACTTAACCCTTGGGTGACTTTCTTCTGCTCCACAGAAAACAGGTAAGAGGCAAATTCACAAACAAGGACAGACACGCTTGCATGCACAAACACATACCAACACTTACTATGTGTCGATTCAACTGTCAGGAGAATTTTAGGCAAAGTTTTGAAGTGTGTCAGCATGAATTAAGGTGTGCTGGCAGTTAGTTGGGTTGAAATAATAGAAACAGGCTTTCTGAAATGTCACTAGGTCAGAAAACACCAGAGTTTTTTTAATACATTTTTTGTCATTTCTTAATTGTCTAAACACATTATTGCTTCAAACATAAGCTTATAAACTTATTTTGATATGTTATCCAAATTTGCCGTTTCCATTCAGCCTTTCTAATTCTAATTCGTATGAAAAAATATGGATGGAAAGCCAGCTATGGACTCACAGGATAAATTCTACACACAGATGTACAGTATGTGTGTCTCTAACATGGTCTATACTTCTTTTCCCCTAGGCATGCCCTGCCTCTGTTCACCTCTCTGCTCAACGTGGTGTGCGCCTATGATCCAGTGGGCTATGGCATCCCATATAACCACCTGCTCTTCTCTGACTACCGGGAGCAGCTGGTGGAGCAGGCTGTGCAGATCCTCATCGTCACGCTGGAGCACGAGGGAGGGCTGGCTCACCGCTCTGCCTCCCCATCCAGCATGGAGGAGCAGGAGGTAAAATGCCACAAGACCAAAGGATCTAAGATGCCTTACATTAGGATTATTAAATATGGTGTATTAGATACGATGTGTTTTAACTTCACTCATGTAAATTTCCTTTATTTCTCTGCAGCCCACAGGGCCTGAAAACCTGTTTGTGAATTATTTGTCGAGAATTCACAGAGAAGAGGTACGCCTCTCGTCTTTTCCATCAGATCTTTGCAGTTCTGCTCTGTAAAGACCCCTTTGTCCAAAGCCCTTCTTGTGCTTCCCCATCTGCAGGACTACGACTTTGTGTTGAAGGGCCTTGCTCGCCTGCTGACCAACCCTCTGACTCAGACCTACCTGCCCAACTCCACCAAGAAGATCCAGTTCCACCAAGAGCTGTTGGTGCTCTTCTGGAAGCTCTGCGACTTCAACAAGGTTTGGGAAGAGGACTATTTGACAGAGTTGTATAGTATTGAAAGCCTCAGTGCTTGCTGTATTCACTACAATCCTCTTTGTGCTCCCATGGTAGAAATTCCTGTTTTTCGTCCTGAAGAGTAGCGATGTGCTGGACATTCTGGTGCCTATACTCTTCTACCTGAATGATGCCAGGGCTGACCAGTGTGAGTATCATCTAGTGTGTTGTCAGATTGGCTTTTTATCAGGCAGACTTTACCCTACAAGCCTCTGCTGTTCATCTTTATTCCTTCTAATGTGCATGTTTCTTGGCTGCAGCCCGTGTTGGACTCATGCACATTGGTGTGTTCATCCTGCTCCTGCTGAGTGGGGAGAGAAACTTTGGCGTGCGTTTGAACAAGCCCTACTCCATCCATGTACCTATGGACATCCCAGTGTTCACAGGGACCCACGCTGACCTCCTAATAGTGGTAAGACCCCTGCTGCATTTGCACCATCTTCAATACCAATGTTTAATACCCAGTAATAAAAATGAATGCTTACATAAGGCTCTCTATTTGTTTTGTAGGTGTTCCACAAAATTATCACCAGTGGGCACCAGCGTCTGCAGCCTCTTTTTGACTGTCTTCTCACCATTGTTGTGAATGGTGAATAATTTTGACTCCATCTGTTGAGCAATGCATACCAAGTATTTAAATCATTAGCAGCCTCAAAATACACACTCTGTATTTTGTTTTTAAAAAGTATAAATTGCCTTTTACATTTTTATGTTTTTCAAATACTCCCTTTTACATTTTCCACCACTTAAATATATAATTATTTTCACAACATTGCCTCTCCCTATGCTTCAGTGTCTCCCTACCTGAAGAGCCTGTCCATGGTTGCAGCTAATAAACTGCTCCACCTGCTGGAGGCTTTCTCCACCAACTGGTTCCTCTTCTCTGCAGCCCAGAACCACCACCTTGTTTTCTTCCTGCTCGAGGCTTTTAATAACATCATCCAGTACCAGTTTGATGGTGAGACGAAGATAACAAATGTTTGGCACAGGATTGGTTACCCTCCCGTGTTCCATAGTATTGTCATGTTACAGAATGGATTACATTTCTATGTCCATACTTAACTCATATCATGTAACATAATTCTGGGCTTGTATAGACTGCTTTCTTTCTTGTAGGATTGCTGTTATTCATTGTATTCTTTTAAACATAAGAACATTTAGATTGACCTTGTTTTACATACTTGTTACAGGAAATTGCAACCTGGTGTACGCCATCATCCGCAAACGTAACGTGTTCCATCAGCTAGCCAACCTGCCCTCTGATCCTGCCTCCATCCAGAAGGCTTTACAGAGGAAGAGGAAGTCACCAGACGTCATTTCCCGTACCAGCTCACAGGAGACTGTCTCCATGGAGGGCTCCCACCCCGCTGTGCCCGCAGAGCCCGGTACACTGAAGGCTAGTCTGGTCGCAATGCCAGGTACAGGATTCGGATTTCCCCTTCCATATGCTACACTGAAACGTTTAAATGTTAAAGGACCTCATCAATATTTGGGGAAACTTGCTTTTTGGTCATCTTACCTTCTACATGTTATGAGTAACACCAAAACTATCTCTTGTGTGCCTTGTAAATATCTGTTTCCTGTGTGCACATGCTAATGCATGAGCAGTAGGCACAGTAGGCACACAGACAACTACTACTGTCTAAGATGTGAGAATAGACCATTTAGTAATCCAGAGTCTGTTTTTTCTGTCTGTCCTCTTGTTACACAAATGGTTATTTAAACAATTGGTCAATTTCCAAAAAAATCACTCATGCAATTCAAGAAAATCCTGCAAGTAACAGAATAATTTTTCAAGGTTTTATTAGTTTTGCCTGCATCACGGTTCTCCTTATGGATATGTGGATTATGTTTTCCTGCAGGCATTGATAAACTGACAGAGAAGTCCCAGGTATCAGAGGATGGGACCATGGTGTCAGTTCCAAAGACAGACACCCCTCACACACTCCAATCAGACCAAAGTGCCATCGCTGGGACCAGTGACACGGAGTCAAATTCAGGCAGAGACAATGAAGTAAGTGTGTGCATATGGGTGAGCATGATTTGTTTGTGTGTAAAGATATGCATGTAAGCAAATCTGTTTGTTTTCACCGCATCAGGATGTTTTCTACACTGAGGCTGAAATGGAGAGAAGACGTTTGTCAAGTGCATCTTCAACATCCTATTGGTCCCCTACGCCAGAATGGGTCTGTAATTTCTATTGCCTTCAATATCTCCTTCAGTTTTTGATAAAATGCAGAAGTTTCACCAAACGAGTAACTGACCAGATCTGCGTCTTTTGCCCTAGGTTCTTTCCTGGAAGTGTAAACTCCCCCTGCAGACTATCATGCGCCTGCTGCAAGTGCTAGTCCCCCAAGTGGAGAAGATCTGCATTGACAAGTATGTAAACACTTGTTTCTCATTCAACAGGGACAAGGATTCTTTGGCTGAGTTGCTTTTGCTGTGTCACTGAATACCTAGACTTTATAGGGACTTACATCTTTCTAAATAGCTCTTAAGTTGTCCTTCTCACCCATTTAATTTCACTCTAGGGGCTTGACAGACGAGTCAGAGATCCTGAAGTTTCTCCAACACGGCACGCTGGTGGGCCTGCTGCCAGTTCCTCACCCCATCCTCATCAGAAAGTATCAGGCCAATGCAGGCACTGCCACATGGTTCCGCACCTACATGTGGGGTGTGGTGTACTTGCGGTGAGTCAGACATTAGAGCTGAACATTGTGTGGATAGACATAATTCTTTGTCCACTGAATAAACTAAGCTCTTATTTTGTTTTTCCAGCAATGTGGACCCACCTATCTGGTATGACACTGATGTCCGCCTTTTTGAAATCCAAAGGATGTAGACAGATTATTGACTGGAAACGGGACTGGTCGGCCCCAGTGATCCAGTTTGCTTCGGTATCTGCTGGTTCCCCGGTAAACCTCACTGTGTTTAACTTGCCTCATCATCATCATAATGCTCGCCCCTTACACCACCAACTCGGGTAGGAGAGTCATCTAGAAGGGGTAGGGGTAGAGGTACTTCTCAGATGCAGAGGAGAGATGACTGAATTATCAATATTGTTTGTCAACAGCTGTGTTTGTACATTTCCTCAAACCTCAAGACCACAGAATGTCAAAGCATTGAGATGACTGACGTGTTTGCTAAAGGTTTGGGCTCTTTCCTGTAGAGGTAACAATGAAAATATTTTCATCAGACTTGGTATTAGAGATATGGTGCTCTCTAATAGAAGCTTGTAACATATCTTGGATGGAACAACACTGATGTTTCATATTATTTGTTGTCATAAGTATTTGCCATGCTTTAAAGTGAATTTGCACCCTTATCTCCGGTTATGTATGGTTGTAGTTTGTTTATGTGACAATGTAACTCTACAGAACTTTGGAGACATATTTAATAGCAGACTATAAAAACTATGTTTTATGTATATGACTAGATTTTGTCTGAAGTTCTGCTCTATATGAGTATGCTGTATATAATATGGTTGATGTCTAAAGTTGTATTTTCCTTAAATTATCCTGAAAATATATATTGAAAAGCATTGTGGTGTTCACGCTACCAAACTGTTTGTAGGGTGTTTTCATTCCCAATTGCTACTGTCCAAGTACATTATACTCTGTAGTTAATCACTTTAAGTGATACATTTCATATATTATAGTCTTGCATTTTCTTTTATTTAAAAATTCAAAATAGTAATTTTTCTAGATTAACAAATGTATCCTCATTTTGGGGGAATTCCCACTTGACATGTAGTCTGACCAAGCCATGCTTTTACTGGCATTTTGAAAGCATTTTTCTTGATCAGTAGATGGCACTATTACCCTTCAGTTGCTCATTAACACTGAACATACTGTAGCTCTTAGAAAACGCTCTGTACAAATGCAATAGCTTAAAGTTGGAAATTTAATACCAAGTTTTACTCACAAGTTTCCAAAGTGCTGGCGTACACAGTGGTATGTATTTCAGTGCCATCTTGTCCCATCACTGATACCTGGTTGGTTTTTAGTTTTGGCTGCCCTGTAAACCCTACAGCATGCGACTGGCTCTGCATCTTATGGCAATCAACCCCATCATGAACATCCCCATCAAGGCCCTCAGAGCCCTGCCTATTGCAGTACTGTTAATCAGTGACTATTTATTTGGATATGAACTTTAAACCCCATTCCTCCATAGTCACATCTATTTCACCTGTAACATGCATAGCTGTGAGAAGCATTGCAAGGTATATGGCAAGTCAAAGCTTTAGTAACACAAACTTGTGTGACAGTATGTAGGAATAAAACAGTTTTGGGTTAATAACTTAAGTTTATTCCCATTAAATATATTAACCTTAAAACATGTTAAAACCATGTATAATAAACCATAATAAAACCATAAAATTACTCTCCATGTTTTCAAACAACAGAACTAAGAGGTCAAGTAAACCTCAAAGAGACTGGCGACTGAATGCATGCGGTAAAAGATTCCAAACGGCAGGCCAATGTTCACAATAGCAGCCCACATGGTGAA
This sequence comes from Neoniphon sammara, assembly GCA_900302535.1. Classification (NCBI taxonomy): domain Eukaryota; kingdom Metazoa; phylum Chordata; class Actinopteri; order Holocentriformes; family Holocentridae; genus Neoniphon; species Neoniphon sammara. The sequence goes on along the minus strand of OMKZ01055449.1, from coordinate 65,704 downwards.
TTTGTAGAATTTCATCTCGATGGAGTGGTCAAACTGGGGACGAGCACCAAATGCGGGCATGATCCAGAGCTGTCAATACAAAGACAAATTTAAGACAGGAACACATGGAAGATTGTCTGAAAAGTGACTGATAAAATGCTGCTGTTAAAGTTATGATGAAAACACCAGAAATTAATATGAATTGGACTTACGATGATGTTGGCCAGTAGTAAAAATGCACAAACTTCCTTCAGTGCCCTTCTCTTCCAACTGAGTCCATGAGTTGAAGCCAGGAAGTTACCAGGTTTATTGCTGTCCACTGAAATCATCTCCATCTGACTTTGCAAAGTGTGAGCATTTGTGTGCAGCGCTGCTTCCTGCATCACATGAAACGGCTCCCGATGCAGGCCTTCGATGATGAAATAATTTTGCAGGCCAAGCTGGATCACAGTCAGGACAGCCCAGGCGAGATTGAGGCCATTGAGGTAGCCCTTGGCTCCAGTTGCCACCATAGCCACAATTGAGAAATAACTGATGATGAACTGTCCCATGGAGGCTCCCACCAGCAGCCCCACATCCAGGCTGCGGGTGGGGTTCTTCTCAGAAACGTGCTCCCTCTGGTCCAGCCTGTAAATGATGCAGCCAATCAGAGTGGAGACAGACATCAGGCTCACTATCACCACGTTCATGACAAAGTGGATGAGCAGGGCTGTCTTTATCTTCTTCTGGTCCTCTTTAAGTATCATACATTCATACACTATGAAGGTTGCCAGACCTGCCACGACCAAGAGTATTCCTGCTACAGGTCCCAAACACACATCCTTTGGACGGAACTTGACATTGTGGTGGCCGTGGTCCTCCACTACTCGACCAACATTTTTCCACATGACATAAGCCATAGCAGAGGCAAAAAGACTGTACTCAATGTTGAAGGGGTACAGGTAGTAGGACGCCTCTTTGAAGACGTCACATGCTGAGTGACTGCATTTACACTTGTGATCTCCATAGCTAGCTGAAACAGGACAAAAATCAATTAAAGCTGGAGTTCATTTTCCTTAAACTGGTTGTTCTTCCAGAAAGCGACAGCATGAATGAATGCAATCAGAAACCAATGCTTAAATACCTCTTTGCATGTTCTGTGTGACACTGGCATTTTCAGGGATTTCAGTTTGGTGAACTGATTCCTCAGCAACGGCTGCCATCCACAACACCAAGTTAGTGGAAAGAGTAAGAGTAAGCCCGCACCTGAAAAAGTGAAAACAATGAGTGTGCATCAAGTTGACAGAAAGCTACAAATTGTTGAGTGTTTTTGCTAAAGTTACCGAGTAAAATTCTTGTGTAGCTGCACACAGTCTTTTGCATGAGTCCAAAGGAAGTATGTCTGAAAACAGACAAGTTTTATAAGTTTCACCAGCTAATGTAAACTGTCAGACAAAGCAACGATATGCTCTTATGATGCACAAGTGTATTTTTTTAAATGCATGAACCTGGACAAATAAATATACAGCTTGCACAACAGGGAAGGCGACTTTCACAGCTGAATCACAGTGGAGGTAGCCCACATAGGTGGCAATCTTGAAAACATCCATGAGCAGACTGAGGAAGCCAAACAGCACAAGTCCAGCTGCAAAACAAAAACAAAAAGTAATTAAGTCTTAGTCTCAATCAATTCAAACTCAAGCCTACCAAATTTCAAGGGGCTGTCACCTCTGAGCCACACGGGTCCAGCATGGCTGTCTTTGGACAGGCATTCTTCATCCTTTCGGTAAGTGAAGATGGAATAAAACCCCATCCAGATAATGGTCAGGAGGAGGAGAATGAGGAGGAAGATTTGTCGGTGCACAGCAGTAATGGCCACGCTGTTGAAGGCACTGCCACTGACTAGGGCACAACCTAGGATCAGGATGTTCACACAGATGATGCCAGAGAGGAGCCAGCCACCACCATGGTGGTTCCTCTCCCTCACTGCTTCCATACTGGGATGATGAACAATACTGGGCAAATGCTGGATGTTTTCCATTTGAGCTGCTGTTTCAATGTTTGATGGATGGGCCTCCACAACTTCTCTCTCATCATTAGGGGTTTTCCTAAAAGTCAGGAAATGTATACACCGCATAAAAACCTACTCCCAAATATACTGAGTGATAATAATCACAAAATTTTAAGCACCTACTGGAATGTGAGTGTTATGAGAGTAACAAATCCTAAGAAAGAAGTACATATCAATATAAACTCACTGTTGAGGACCACAGACTACATATTTACTCCATTTAGCACCATGATAGCAATGTCATCAGTTAGGGTCAGCAAACAGCAAACAAAAAAATAAATAATTTTTAGCCCAAATGTTTACCAAATTGGTTATCCATTTAAAAGACTATCAGTCTAGATAGGTGGTGTTGGGCTGGTTGTGATGAGAAGATGAAACGTATTTTAACAGTGTCCTTCAGTAAACTTTACCTAGAGAAAAGATTGTTGCAGGTCCGAAAAATCTTTCGAGTTATAGTTTTCATGTCCATTTGTTGACTGGACTAGCGCCCACACTTTTAGGCTTACGCTATCTGTAGGATGAAAAGATGGATTACATTCACGACGATTCAAGTAAAAGGCAGAAGCACAGCACCGAGAGCTGGAAATCTAAAATAAAAAGCATGCAAACAGCTGCGCACGGTGTCTTTCCTTCTGCTGGTCAGAGTCATGTAGAGGGAAGGGGGTTTGGCGCGCGCACGAGATTTAGTAGGAGGAGGAAAACAGGTGTAATCAGTTTAAACTGATTGAGTATTCTCGCCCTACACCCGCTGTGCTGCCACAATAACGTCGGGGGCACATAGGGGTGTGGGGCGTATATGCTCGGTAGGGCCCCGTTCATTTGACCTGCTGCACTTGATTTATACGACTTTCCATGAACGATTAACTTATATGTGAAATTTGGCAAGTTGCTTCAGGTGAGATTTTCTTCCCGAGGCTCAACGCATGACGTGAAAAGGCCAAACTGGGCTCAGAAATAAATATAAATCATTTATGTTTAGTCATCTATGGCTTATTTACGTTCCATTTATGTCAAATTAGATTCACTGCAACCAAAGACTATGACAAATGATTTCGCTGATCAATTGGAATGAAAACTTGTAGACTGATAGCCAAAGCCTACGGAAAGAGAAAATGCATCGGTGCTCATTAACTCAACTGCTGTGAGACAGGGGAAAAAAAAGAGTACAGTACAATCTTTTTTTTGCAATTTAATGATCACTACATTTGATTCTAAAACATTTACGGACAGCTCACTAATGTCATTGTTACACAGCCTAATTTTTGTTATGAAGACAAATATTAGCTGACATGAAATTGATGGTTATAAAATTATGAAACTTTCAAAAGATTTCTGCATTGAGGCTATGTGGTGCCGTCTGGCCGAGGAAAAAACGCTTTTTTTTATTTTCGTTTTTATTTTATTTTACTGTTCAAGATTTCATTCATCTAAGCACATAGAAATGTGTGTCTTCTAAACCACTGTCTAATGATGAAATATCTCCCTATAGACGATCTCTGCTCTTGGTCATGGCACATGGTTGTCCAGCCAATAGAAAGTGATTACAACAGACCGAATACCAGGGCTGAACTAATACATTTTATTTGTTGCTTTTTCTCCAAATTCCAATTTGCTGTTACACCACAGACATTTCTTATCATTTAGATTTTAAGTTGAATAATTTCTTGACCCTCCAGATATACTTTTAAGATTTGTAGTCAAGTCTGTTTCTGTTTGAGTCATGGCTAAGCTTTAAAACCTTGACCTCAATGACTTTAGTGATAAGGTCTACCACATCACCAAATTTCCTTGAAATCTATACGTTTTTGAGATATGCTGCTGACAGATAGACAAACTAAAGAGGTGAAAATGTCAAGGGTGGATGGAGGAAAATAAAACTTTCAAAATGACATATGACAGATGGTTCTATAATAGTTCTATAATTGCACAGTTACTGCAGAAAAAGTAAATCTTTTACCGGTCACCTGCTTGAAGCTGAATGTTTTGCAGAGCTCATCAGTTTTACTGCTAACCTGTGCACTCATGCTGATCACAAGGTTGGAAACAAAGGTCACCTTAATATTCCTTCACTCTGTCACAAACATTCAAGATGCTGAAATCACCAGATGTCTTCCTTCTCTTCTGCCTTGTTGGGGCGACAAATGCCCTGTACAAGCAGTGGATCCCTGACACCAACTATGAGAATAAGACCAACTGGGATAAAGGAGTTGTTCCATGTGGTAATGACAGAGTTGAGTTTTCAGCCCAAGCAAAAGTCTCAGTGTATGTGAAGACCATCCACTCTGTGCAGGAGATGAAGTTACCAGTTGATGGGGAGTTCATCCTGAATTCAGGAGCTGGATTTTATATCGGGGGCAACGAAGAGCCGGGCTGTGGAGGAGGCGTCACCAACCAGTTCAAAGATTCAGAATCTCTTCAGTGGTTTAACCCAGCACTATGGCAGGCGGCCGCAACTCTGGATGACTTGCAGAAGGGACAGTTCTTATTCTCAGTCCATGAGGAGAGTGTCCCCTGTCAGTATGACAATGTGGTGTTCAAAGAGCACTCCTCTTTCAGAGTGGACACCACATCCAGTAGGCCTAGCATCCCTGTGCAGACTGTGTCTATACTGGGGAAGACGTTTAGTAGTGGATCTGAGTTCTCCCAATATCTCAGTTCACCTTCAGGCCGACTCCAGTTTCATGGATCACCACCTGTTAGTGTTGGGAACTCAGGCTGCACAGATCCCTCTGGCTGCGACTGTGGGAATTCTGTAAATCATGACCAGATCTGTAGCAGTGTAACCCCCCCATCTCTGATGTGTAAGAAGCCTCTCCGCCCTGTAGGACACTGCTATGATATGTGTGGCGCCATCGTCACACTCCATTATGCCACCGGCTTCAACCTACAGATGTACAGACAACGGCTCCAGCACCTATTTCTTATCCAGCCACAGTACAAATCCATTCAGCTGGCCATGTCCAAAGTCTTAAAGTCGCAGCGGTTCATGGGCATAGTCCCTTTTGGTGCCTCGGCTGAGATCCAGGTAGTGGTTCTGGATGGGGAGACAGGCTCACAGTCAGGCATGGTTGCAGAAACTCTGGCCCGTGACATACTGAAGGATGTCCACTCTCAAGGCGCTAACCTGGGAATTACTCAAGCTGAATTCCAGGCCTCCTCAGGGAGCAGCAGCAGCGATGAGCCGGGGAGTAACACTGGAATGGTGGTTGGAGTTGTGTTTGGAGTGCTAACTGTAGTGGCACTCATTGGCCTTGTGGTTGTCCTGGTCCAAAAGAGGGTTGTCCGAATGCCACAAATCTCCCTGCCATCTATGCCTTCAATGGCATCCCTGGTCATCTTCAAGAAAAATGCTGATATTGAAGACCTTGGTGGGCCTCTTGATCATGGCTTTGATAATCCTATGTTTGACCACCCATCCAAGCTGCCCTCTGAACTCGGTCTGTATGGGACTGAAACAAATGATACAATCTTCATGACTCAGTCAGGTATGCAATTTGTAAATCCAGTTTATGATGAGAATGAAACTGATTTTAATGCCTGAAGTTTACACTATTGAACCAATGGGATATTGATGATTTGACGTAATTCTGGACTCAGACTTAACCTTCAATAGCCACATCAAATCCATAACTTTGTCACCTTATTACCATCTGAAAAATATTGAAAGTCAGAATATTCATTTCCAAACAAGACCTAGAAAGGCTTACCCATGCCTTTATTTCCAGTAGATTAGAATACTGTAATGGTCTGTTCTCGGGCCTTTAAAAAAAGTTCTTTGGCAACAACAACTTATTCTACTACTTATTCAAAAGGTCTGACAAAAACTAAGTAATATAACCAAATTACATCAGTCCTAAAATCCCTACACTGGTGACCAATCAATCAGAGAATTGATTTGAAAATTTTGCTACTTGAATGAACTTTTGTACTTCTGCAAAGCATTTTGAATTGCCTCTTTTTATTTTATTTATTTTAATTCTCTTTTAAATCTGTCAATTTTCTGTACTTTTGCAGTTTCTAAATTCTATATCTTTGATGTTATTGTATTTTATATTATTCTGTGAAGCACTTTGAATTACCTCTGTGTTTGAAATTTGCTCTATAAATAAAGCTGCTTTGGTTTGCCTTGCTCTGATTTTGAAAGTACTTTATTGTGTGCATTAAGTTAATGATACATAATCACAATCACTAGCTGGTAGACATTGAAGCAATTTTATAACTGAATGGATTTGTGAGACAAATAAAGGAATACTTGGCAAGCAATTGCCTTTTTTCCCCCATACCTGTTTCCCGAGCAGTAAAACCACAGTAAATTTTAAGCACATCTATTGCACAAGTTATTCACTTACATATTGCAAAGCCACCACTAGATGGTAGTAAGTATAACATTTGTGATGCTAATTTTACTTCAGAAAAATATCCTTGTTAATCAACCTCAATAAATATTCAAAATGTGCTGTTTTTTTCCCTATAAGCTTACGTTTCTAACAGTTTGGGGTGGCAGCAGTTGACATTATTACACAGTGCTGTTCTGGAAAAGTGGATCAGTTTACATTAACAAGAGAAACTATATTGTCCTTCTTTGAGAGCCAGGCAATAGCATACAAGGGCTCTATGAAATCAGCCCTGTATTTGTGAAGCAGCATCACAGTGTCAGTCACATTATAGAAGGCAACAAAGCCTTGATGAAAGTCAATGTACAATCCAATCTTTGTAATATTAGTGTCTTCCAAGGGTGTCTCTACACCAGCATGCCAAGCAGAGAGACCTCGCCTGTTCCTTCCCAGACACCATGAAAAGTCATTCCCAGTGATGCAGTCAATGCTTTCCTCTCCCTTCCGGTCGATGCTCTTATATGTGACTCCTACGTGTGCACCTTCCCCGCTAAGCTCTATTTCCATGTAGTGCCTCCCCAAGTAGAGGCTCTGTGAGGTCACTGCTTGGCGCCAATACCCAAAGCGCTCTGGGTTGTCTGGATAGCTGTGCTGCCAGGGGCTGGTATTGGTCAGCTTTCTGTTGTCCTGTGTGAGTCTTAGAAAATTATGGGTGGTCTCTGGGTCAAAGGTCAAACTCCTTGTATCTATAGGGGAAGCACATTTGTAGTTGCAATTAATTTGTAATCAAAGAGTGGAAAACAAATGAATTTGTTGCAGAGTATGTATTTACATTTCAAAAAGTCCTCTCGGGTTTCAGGGTCAGGCTGAGATTCTGGCATCTGGGTTTGGACCATGGCTTTAATACCTAGTTTATAATTCATCAGAGAGGTTATTCCATATTTTAATAAAATATGATGGTTTATACAAGATAGATAGATAGATAATCAATGAAACTTGAAAAATGCGGAAAAAAAGAGAAATAGCACAGAGCAAGATCCACTGAGGTACTGTTGAGGTACTTTTCCCCACAAGGAACCAAAGATAAAATGTAAGTTATACAACACAATGTGCACACACCACTTTTGCAGATCGTCCTCAGTTTTTCTCTGTAGGTGGAGAGGACTTGGTCACACAGCTCTTGTGTAGTATCAGTCACCGCCTGACTGAAAGAGGCCAGGTGGTCTGTGAGGTTGCTGTACACACCAGGCAGACATACGTCCACCACTCCTTTCTTCCACTCTGAATACTCCTAGAAAAAACGAAACAAAAGTAACCATAAATTGTGTAACTCGCAATGACCCTTCAGGATTGCGTGATGAATTGAAATAAAACTGTTAAATAACATGCAACTCCTTTTCACTGATCCAGCACTAAGACAGTGTTTCCTCCATGAAATGATTGGGAGGAATTTTCTCAGATATGCCTACTCTGTATACACTGTCAACACTCTAAAATCCAAAATAAACGGCATCTCAGAGAACATCCTGTACTTTTGCCCAGGTATCAGATCATATGAAACATTTGGCTAAACTAGGTTGATACTGACAAAGCAAAGCTATATCATTTGGAGAAAATATGTTTTAATATATTTTTACCTGCAGGAAGTCGACGGTAGTCTTATTCCTGGACAGCTTGTCCATCTGAGCCAAGCTTTTCTTCAGCTCTGCTCTCCTCTGCTCCAGATGTGCCTGTATGCCATCTGCCTGTCTGAGGGCCTGTCTCTGCTCTCCCTCCATTACCTCCACTGCCCCTCTCCTGGCCTCCTCCACTGTTGTCTGCAGCCTCGCAAACTGCTCTTCAATAACGCTACAAACCCCTGCCACAGAGGACTGAGAGGGTGATGAGAAAATAGAGACATCACAGGGAAAAAAATAAATTGGATTATCTTGAGAAGCTGTGCCAGGCTATTGTGTGTTACAGGAATTTGATTAATTATAACACAGAAGATTATGGTGCAACTTTTTGTCTGTATAATGTACCTTAATTGAGGCCTTGTTGGTCTGTAGCTTTCCAATTGCTTTCGCCGCTGCTGAGACACTCTGAGTAATCTCTACTTGTTTCATCTGCAGCTCGGTCTACAATCATACAGAAACACAATTGAAACATATTTCATCAGGCTCTCAAACAAGACCATATGTTCAGACAAATACCAGAAGATTACTATATCCTCACTGAACATTTTGCCCTCTTTTATAAGAGGGAAATATTGTGAAACAGTTCAAACTCTAAGATCAGACTTAGTAATTCTATTACAGATACAGTTTTCACTGTTAAAATATAGGTGCTAGAGTTACAATTAAATGAGAAGTCTCCTTGAAGTTCTTCGTGCTAGACATCAGTCCTTGAATACCCAGGAACACAAATTCATTTCACATATTAGTCATTGTACTTTGTGTGTATGTGTGTTTGCTTGTGTGTGTTTAAGACCTCAATCTGTCTGCGCGCCTCCCCTACAGATGCAATCACGTGCCCCTCATGTTCCTGGCCCTCGCAGTCCCGACACACGCAGCATCCATCTGTCAGGCAGTAGTGCTCCAGGGGAAGACGATGGACGTCACACGTCCGACAGTCAATGTCGTGGAGGGGATCCACGAGCCGATGGTTTTGAAATTTGCTGTTCTCCAGGTGAGGTCTGAGGTGGGCCTCGCAATAAGACACCAGGCAGATCAGGCAGGATTTCAGGGCCTTGCTGGGTTTCTCGATGCAGGAGTCACAGAGCACATCATCCAGGGAGAGTGTGTCAGAGGACTGGCTGTTACTGTCCTCAGATGCAACCCTGCCGATAGGATCCTCTGTTTCTTTGTCCGCATGGGAGTTGTCCTGGTTTTCACAAGGCGGTGGATTCTCTTTCATGTTCTCCTCGTTGTTTGTGCCAGAAGTCTCCATGTTTGAGCGTGGCCTGCTGTAATCTCTGCCTGGTTAGACTGATTCTTTCTCCTGAGACAAGGCCCCAACACTCACTGAAAATCTGAACTGGTGGAGCTTTTCATTACACTGTCACAAGGCCTGCTCTTCTCGACACACTGACATTGCTGTTTTCCTGGCTTCACTGAGATTCAGGGACCCTCATGAGAGCATAAGGAAAGAATTGAGAACCACGCCTAAGAACTTTTGTTGAGTCAGCCAGCCAAAGTGCTCTCATTTTTCACCCCTCCCCTGTTTTCCCCTGCAACTAACCTCACTGAGTTTTAGACGCGGCTTGACCAGATCACAGAGATGAGGGAAGGAAATGACGAGTGTATCATGGCCCAATCGGAAATGCATGCATTTTTCTCATTACCCAATCCACTTGTCTTATTTATGTTATCTTTTAATCACTTCTGAACTTTTTGCAAGGTTAGAAAAATCTATTTAAATGATAATGGCAGTAAGAAAAGAATGGTCTCAGAGTCTTTCACTGAGACCTCGGCTCAGTATTGCTAAATGGTCTCTGGGGCGGAAGATGACAGCATTTCCTTTTGATAACAAAGTTATGCAGGAATTCTCAGAAGCATGGAGACAGCCACACTTATCTACCACTTCCTGACTTCATGTCATGCAGTACATGGTGAGGCAGCAATGACGCTTGTTATGTGTGCAAGCGGCGTGCAGGATTATTGTGACTGATGCCAAGATGCCAAAACAACCATTTTCCTCTGTCTTACACACACACACACACACACACACACACACACACACACGCACACACACATACACATACCTGGGAAAACCAAGGAATCTCAGTAGGTTGATTGATTTCCTGCCATTGTGGTCTGGCTTTTTATGTAAACAGGTAACAACTAAGCCTGTGCTTTTATTGAAATGTAGTTAAACTGTGTTATAACAGTATGACTAAATAACAACAGTAGGAGTATGCAACTTAAGTAGTAGTCAAATTCAGTTATACTTTTGGTACATCAAAGAGTGATTATCAGTTTAGTTTAAACATCTCTGTCTTACATTGTATTAATGCTCCCTTTCTGGCTAAAACTGTGAAAAACTGTGAGATTCTGAAAGTGTATATGGATACCCCAGTCCAGTAAAACGCAGTTTAAAATAGGGCTTTTATTAAGGAAAAAATACACTTGAAAAATACTTCTTTTAAAAAAGTAACAGACATTCGATGTTGACAGATTTCCTTTTAAGATGTATCTGGTGAAATACTTAAGACACAAACAGTTGGAAGACTGCTGCATTGACAAGACTGATATGAATGATATATAATTCACATGCAAAATATAGAACTACTTATTTTGTGGATTAGAAAATGATTTACCTAAAGATGACATGTTTTCATACAGTGCATAATACTACAGTTTCACCTAAATCAAAACAGAATTCAAAATATCAGCTCAGTGACTCTGCAAACAATTGGCCTGCACTGCCATTGAGCCAAACATGGATTCAAATGGCTTTCTGTATGTAAACATGTATTTAATAAATGCACATTGGTTGAGTGAATCAGGGAAAAACATTTTGCACAAACCTTTGACAGAAGCATTAGTGAACTGATTGTTATGAAATTAATGTCAAAATTAATGTGAAAACATCCATTACAAAATACATTTTAATAAATGCAGAGGCACAAACAATGCAGGCACATGAGATGGTAAGTCTTACCCCACAGGGGTAAACATGTTCAGGGGACACAGACCCCATAATCAACTCTCCATTAATTATGCCACATGGCATACAATGACACTGCAGGACACTGTACTCTGATAATCATCATTCAGTTTGTTCATTCATGCAGTGCAATGGACTCATGTAACTCTGTGAAGCTATGATTTGAACAAACCTCCAGACATATCCTCAGTGATTTTCCAGAGTTTAACAAGTCAAGATAAAAGAATCTTGTTAAGATTTAGCTCAAGCTCATCTCCTCTTGTTTGACATATTTATCTTGACAATGTCCTTTTTGCTTTATTACCACAGTTTTATTAGAGAAGGTAAATCATTAACTCTCCCCAGGCCACACACGGAATGCTCTTCATGGTGCTCCACTGACCTTTAAGACTAGATGACAACAAGAGCGAGGATCACCTACAACAAGTCACATTATCTGTGGAGTAAAATGAGAGACAAGAGGGGGAACCATTTCAAAATAATCCTCATGCAATAATAAACAACAGAAGAAGCATTCGAAAATGTATTTTCTTAATGGCTAGATCTCTACCACTAGAATAGTGATGCATTGTTAAAAATCTAATTAAATCTAATAATCCATTAGAATCTTGTTTAAAACAGTCAGTGCTTACAGTTCTGTGTCTTCAATGCAGTCTGGATCCTCAATGGTTTCAAGGCGTCTCTTGCAGGCATCTAGGATCTTCTTCCTTGGCCCTAAGGGGATGTGGATGCTCTTGAGGTCATGGTCAGAGCACAGCAATAGAGCTTCGAGGTCGATCTTCTCTCTTTTGAAGATGGAAATGAACTCGGTCATGCTCTGGGTTGCCAAGAAGACCTCCAGGGGGCTTGTCTCAGGCTCATCATCATCATCCAGCCCGAGCTCCACCTCATCCCAGGGCAACTCTTCCATGTTCCTCTCCTGTAGGCTACGCGCACTGCCAATGCTGTCTTCATCCAGACTGGGAGCATGCTCCAGCCTGCTGCGTAAACGCACAGTATTGCCTGACCGGTTTGCCACACTGGCCACATCCCGTCCACCAAGACCGAACATCCCTCCACTTACATAGTTCCTCCTGAAAACCATGGTGCCCAGACCAGGCCTGTTGAACAGGGAGTCATGTCCTGAGTCGGTGCTGATCTCAGAATAGTCCACATCTGGCCCGTGGAGGTCCGGCTCACTCATGGCACGTGAAATGGCATCGTCATTGTCTCCAGAGAACATGTCACGAATGTTGCGGCGGCCACGGTCCTTTGGGTTGACATAGGTCCCCTGTTTGACAAACATGACATCATTGCCCAACTGAAGGCCAGAGAGGGAGCGCACGCTCTTCCTACCATCCTCATAGATTTTGAAGGTCCCATCCCCTTGTTTCCTCCTCTCCAACCTCTTCTGGATCTTTGTCTTCCCTCGGTTTGTGGCATGAAGAGTAGCCTTGCAAGACAGGATTATACAGAAATTAGGCAAAAGCAAATCAAATGAAAACAAGTATTACACTTTAATTATGAGTAAACTGATGTAAAATCCTGACCTGAGAATATGGCACACTGACGGTGGCTGCGTTGAAGTTTTGCAGCTTTCGGCTCACAGAGCTGCTGGCGTAACTGGAAAAGCTCATGACATCTGATACAGAAGCCTCTGATGCCTCCTTATGAAACTTTCGCTCCATGCGCTTGTGGTGCTTCTTCTGCATCTTGACACACTCTTTGATCCGCCGCTCGGCTTCACGAAATGCCCGGTCCTTCAGCTTGCTGACCAGCTTGGGGTTGAGGGCTGTCTGCTTGGCAGCAATGGAGTCCAGGTAGCGGACACAATCCATGTGGCTCTTTGTGGCAGCCATGTCCAACGGCGTGTGGTAGTCGTTGTCCAGGCACCATATGTTGGCACCAAAAGACACCAGGAAGGACAGGCAGTTGTGGTGACCATTGGCAGCTGCCAGGTGGAGTGGCGTGTTCCCCCATATGTCACACTTGTCAGGGTTCCCTCTGTATGCCATAAGAGAGAAGATACTCAGAGACTCAGAGAACTTGAACAAAGACACCAACATGTCCTACAGACTTTCTAAATAAGGAATATGTCCATCTCTCTTCAGGCTGTTTTATAGGTGAATCCCTTACCAAACAGTGACCCATCATTACCATGACAGGTGTCACAGTTCCAAAGGTGTTAGCTAGGTGCAATATGAGCCAGGATACAGATCACCTTCTTCTGGTCTTCCATTTAGATGACTCTAAATATAGTGACTCACTCATGAGTAAGCCTATGATTTTTTGATAATGTTTTCAGTCCTGAACGGCCATCCGTGGGTTGTTCATTGGGACTTGATTAATAATTTAAAGCTTAAACATTGCATTGCCTTTATACATCTGCATTAAAATGATAAATTCTTATAAGCCATAACCCATTTTAAAAAAGCTAACACCAAGTGGCAAATGACAGGATGCATTGATGAATCATATCCAGTACAGAGAAGTTATTATTTGTGGGCAGATGCCTGATAATTTCATCAGTGCTTACCCTTGGCCAGCAGCCCACGACCTTAGGGTTACCTCTACTTGTGCTGTACTGTTGCTGTTCTTTTGTAATTTGACCACAGGGCTGCCAGCACTGCCACTACACAACCTATATCCAGTTTCAGGGGAGGCCAGGTAGGTTGTGCCTGACTCAGAAACACAACTATGCATAGCTGGTGATGTCATGCTGGATTCCTCAAGCCATAACACAGTACAGCTGGTTGGATGATGCGGACAACAGAATTGTGCGGAGCGTTCTCACGTTTCCTTCTCATGATAGACTTAGTATGCAAATCTAGGATGGCTTATTCATTTTCGCATTTCTGTAAATTTGTTCCAGTTATTATTTCGTCATGCATAATCATTTTATTTTCTAATGGAAATAGAAGTTGTTCAAAAGAAAACAGGATATGTGTATAATATTCAGTCTATTTGTGGCCACTGCAACTTTGCATTGAGAGTCAAATTTCAACTCAACTTTTTCATCCATCTTTCAGTTAACAATCCACTGAGTGTGTGGCATTTCCTTTTATTTTACACTTTAAATGGTCTGACACTGTCTTATCCCCGCATAGCGTCCGTCCTCCAAAGGAGCCATGTACAGACTGTTTAATATTTGATGAGATAGAGGTGAAGCCATTGTAGAAGCCCAGATATATTATTGATGGATTGCGTTGTAAGGTTTTCAGACTGAATGTGTGTCAGATCTTCTAGACCCAACCAGGGCAGCGATTAGCACCCTTACACCTGCAGACCCTGATTTCAACCATCAGACCTTTTGCCCGGACACAGCGGGGTTCAAACAGCTGCTGCTCTGACAGCCCTGTGGACGGACAAAAACCTCTTTGAAATGGTCACAGTTTGCTAAGGTAATGGAACGGTTGTGTAAGATATGATGTACTTGGCCAACGGCCCAGGAAGCGCCAATAAAACAATGACCAAACAATGAGATCTTTTTTTTTCTTTTTTTCTTTTTTTTTTAACTTGGTACATGAAGACTGAAATAGATGAAGGAACATTTCATGTTGTAAACTGAAATCATAAAATAAACAGTAATTAGTATGTTTATTTTGAAATGAAATATTACCTTACTATACTCAGTTTGTACAATGTTGGCCTCAGGTACAGACTCCCTCCTTACATAATAGCTGTACTGTAACTATAATAATTTATATCACTCTCTATGAAACACTGATCATAATAGTAATAGGTCTGCTTATCTCTCTGTTCTTTATCACATTGTGGAGTGTTTCGCCTTCAGTCCCTGTGACAGTTTGATGTTACTGCATACTAAATGCAATATATCTGCCAAACATAACACTGTATTGCATCTTTCCCATAAAGCTGTCGGGCAGCATTAACTTCACTTCATTATTTTCTTGGGTCTCACGAATTTGGCACCTCTGTGAAGCATTATGGCAGCTATTAACGTTTAATTTTAACACCAACTGTCAGTCAGGCTTTATTATTGAGGGGCAGTTTATGTTTTCTGTTATCAAGACAGCAGTACTGTGCCCTTGGGAGGGAAATGCCTTCAGTGCCTTGTTTACACTCATTCCGTGGGAAATACTGAATTTAGGGTCTAACTAACCGCTATATTATCACATAACACCAGCTATAAAATCCCTCTTCGTTTGCTGCCTGCTTGCTTTAAGAATGCACAAGAGACCAATGATCGTAAAACCTGTGAGCATTTTCTTATTTGTGCTCCTAGATTGGTAATGCATTCAAGCAGCTTTTGTCAGTGTATTCCATGTAATGTAAGAGAGCTTTCCCAATATCAAAATAGTGAGGCACTGAGCAACAGTGTTTTCTCACTGTTACAGTGAGTCTCTCAAACTTCACCCAGTCAATGAATGCATAATGGGCCCATTTTTCTAGCTGGCAGGCAAACCAGGTCAGCCATACGAAGAAAATTAGGCTTTTGTGTGCTTGCCTGCCCAGCTGTCCCTTCATTCACATGACATTTGTATACAAGCATATGTGAAAATATGTAGCCAACTCTGTCATACCTCAAAATGGTACATATAAATTCTGAATGAGACAGATAAAAAGTTGTAAGCTTTCTGGTGAAAAAGCAAACAAACTAATAGCTAAATTCTGGAACTGTTATTTGTTACATAATGGAACATAAACTTCAGCACAATGGCCTACAATTTCTGTTATATTCATGCTAAAAGCATGAGTCAGTGCTGCAGCTTCTTAAATGATGGCATGTCTAGTTTCTTTGGTAAGCCATTTTCCTCTGAATTCCTTTAGCTGTTAAATGTAATTGTATACATCTGCATCATATAGGCTTCCAGATCAAAATAGTCAAACACTCACTTATACTCCCCCACCCCATACTTCAGATGTGTAGCTAAGCATTCCTTTGGCTTTTATTATCTTTAATATTTATTTATATTAGATGAAATCCTGAGTGTGGCTCTAGAGGCAGGCTAATGGGATGCACAAGACAGGACTATTAAAACAACAATGTTAAGAAAGAACTGATCAGAAGGCTGAAAAATATTTTTTCAATTTAGAAACATCCATACACACCAAACTTCAAGACATTGGTAACTAACAGTAGCCCTGGCAACATAGTTTATCTCTGTAATATTTCCGACCTGTGATCAGTTGACACTGAATAGTGTCTTCATATTAAAGCATGCACTTGCTCAAGTATACCCAGTTTTACATCGTAAATATAGCAATGTAGCCTGCAATATAGTTTTCAAAATGACAGACCTACATTTTTATAATCATGTAGCTTAGCTGTAACAGTCAGTGATCATCACATGGCCAAACAACATTTATTATTATTATTGTTGTTGTTGTTGTTGTTATTATTATTATTATTATTATTATTTGCTTATATTTTCATATTGAGTCACGTCTCCTTCATTAGTTTTGTACTACTTGTTTAAGTTGGCTATAAGGTAAATAAACGCCATCCATAAAAATACGGATAAACTGAGTTTAAGTGGGTGTATCCCCCGCCATATCTACAATAACCCACTAAAACATATATTGTGTTACCCCCAAGTTTTCAGTCTAAAACAAAATAGCCTGCACTACCTACTTATTAAACATGCCACACATTTGAAATGTGTGTCTGAAACAGCCTTTCTGAGCCTTCTCTCAGCATCTCATGCCTGAGGCTGCTGGGTGTGTTGATATGTGAGGGCCTGCTTTTTCTGCCTCTAGCTTTAGTCGCATAGGCTCTGAACTGCACCTGTAAAAGGTGACCTATATTGGTGGTGGTGTATTGTTACTAGCCCACTTTTCTTCTTCCAAATTGCTCTTTTGGACTACAACACTGCAACAAATATCTTCGAGATACCTGATGATGGATGACCGAGAAGAGACATTATTGTATTTTGTCTGTACTGAGGAATGTGTGCGGGATTTCATCCAGTTTAAAGAGTCAGTTTATTCATAGAGGAATGATCTGTCTTATTTTGATACTGACGTTGAAATTTCCTGAGACAAGTTAAACCGTTAAACAAGTTAAACTACACGAGACTCCCTCACTCTGCTAACAGAACGTTACATTTGTTGACTACAAAAATGAGACTTTATTTCAGAATATAAATGACTTATAACGCGTATTTGCAGTCAGTAAGTTGGTGGCTGTAGCCTTGCCTGTGTGTGCATGAAATGAGCACAGGCTGTTTGAGGAGCAGGTGAACTGCCAAGCTTCATACAGTACCCACCCCCTTCCTACGATCAGCCGCAGAGCCTCCAGGTTGCCGTGGTAAGCGGCCCATAACGTCGGTGTCATGCCATCCTCGTCCGGCGCGTTGAGATCTTTCCGAGTTGCCTCCCTCAGCACGTCCAGGTAGCCGTCCCGGGCCGCCTTGTGGTACCTGTCATTCATGGTGCAGAATCAATCCACCCTCAACCCCATTCCGTTTGATGAACATCACCATCATCATCATGACCAGCCGGTCATGTAGTGGCCTCTGACCGGCGCCACAGATAGTGTCTCCCAGAAAGTAGAGGCGAGACAGAGGTAGAGCGCGTCGGTATCCAGGGACACGGGGGATGCGCGCCGCATGGCTACACAGTGCTCCCGGTGGCCAATATGATCCAACTCAGCCTGGAGCCCTGCTGTGGTGGCTCCTGAAAATACCATGTGTCTCTTTGAATATTGCATATGCCAGACTCGAGCAGTCTGATCCCAACGAATAAGCGCCATTCCCGTATTCCCATAGCTCAATTTTCCTCTATATTTTCTTATAACACTTGATGATACTTTATTAGTCTATGGTATCACAGTATTCACTTTCAGTGTGTCTGTGATACTCAGTAATAAGTTTAAATTGACATTATGGGTATATTTTATCCACTATAATGTACCTATAATGATGATGATGGTGGGGGTATGGTTAAAATACTTGTAGTGCACAAAACTACCCTGAATTGTTGAGTAAGGGTCAGATCTAAATCGAGCAACGGTATTAAAAATAAAGACTTGTGTGTTGAGTGCCTTTGCTAATTATATTCTGTCGTTTTAGACCTATGTGTCAAGTAAATAAGAAGGAACATACTGTATGTAATTTTACTAATGGCTGAAAAAAAATATTTTCTTCATTTTCCATTAGATTTACTTGGAATAATATATTAATTTTGATTTAATGAATTAATATCAACACTTTGTGTCTTCGGAGTTTTGAAGAAAATTTGGCGTCATCATTTTGACATAATGAAGACAAATTGATATCGAAACGTCTGTTTTCACGTGAGGGCTGTAAGTTGATCGTGTGCTCCAGTTTTCTTCCTTTCTCAATCTGGTAACATGTTGGTCTTTATTCCATATTTCCCTGTTCCTCTGAATAAGCCATTGTTCTCTGACTTCCTTATTTGCTGTCAAGATTTAACAAAGGACATGAATTCACAAAAGAAAGGAATTAGTGTCCGTGCTGTCACCGTGGTTGCCTTTCCATGTTGCAATGAGAAAGAGTATTTTCTGCCAGCCCCACCCTAATGCCAAGGATTATAAATTACTGATCTGAAATAAAGATAATTGCACAGGTTTTAACCTATACTTGCTCAGGGACTGGAAGTGGTCAAACATGCTGCCCTATTGAAACTTACCCTAACAATAGGAGGAGATGGACCCCAGGCTTTGAATGAACTATGCCTTAGGCATTTTGCATGAGAATAGGAGCAGACGCACATCTCTTTTCCATGGCATATGAATAGCATTAAAGCACTGAAAGTATTCCCTTCAAGCATTGAATCAAAAAGATAAGAGAAGTGGGGTTTGCTACACCCATTTGGAGAATTTTGGACACCCTTAGATTGTCAGCTGCTCTGCTGCAGAGAAAAAGTGGATAAACTTATGCCATACCAACATACAACACATAAAGGATCTCAAGTTTAAATGTGAGAGGGTAATGGCGGTCTTTTTTTAAAAAAATAAGATAAATACCAGTTTTGACCAGCTCATGTGATGCAAATCTTTGGTTCTCCACTTTCTTTCTATTTATTTTGGGCGTGCTGTTAAAACTTTTAAAACAAGTGACTGGCATTCAAAATGTATTATATAAAATCAAAAAAGTTGCTGTTAATCTGAAAAGGAACCGGTTTCTTGTATTTTGGATGTCGTGGAAAAAAGCTTTTCCCGGAAAACTCTTTTGAACTTTACATGGATATTTTGTGCAAAACACTCTGTGTGTGGTAATAATACGGTCTTGTTCATAACAAATTTATTGACATTTATGGCTCTTTGTACACAAAGTCCTAGGTAAACCAGCGTGGTTGTGGATGGATATAAAAGCCATGGAGGCTCAGACTGCTTCTAAGGATCCCACCATACCAGGTAGGCTTATAGGTATCCTGATACTCATTCTTAATTTGTGGTATCATTGGATCAGGTCTCTGCTGAACTGAGCTGAACCTTGGCTCATCTCTGGATCCAGCTTTTTGTAGGGAGTTGTTTTGAGCTATTTTCATGTAGATCTACACTGATGCCAACGTTGTATCATATATCCTGATGTTTTTCTTGTATTATCTGGCATGGAGTGGGATCTTGTTTATGAATGTCCCCAAGTAAAGTAGCACGGCTAATCCATGTGAACAATGGTCTTTGAATATCTAAATAGCTTTGTGGATTCCCTCTGAATGCAGCACTATTTACATACACCCCTTGACATTCTTTACCAAAACCAAAAGCAAAGGAAGAAATTAAATCCCATTTGTTGATTAAGAACTGCTCTTTTGTATAGCAATAATGAGGTGACAATTAAGCTGATTTTGGTTCATGGCAAGGTTTCACTTGGGCGGGAACTTTCTTTAGAGGAAGCCTAAGAGTGGGTGTAGCTGTTAAACCAGTAACCTCTCAAGTAGATGTAGACACAGCTAAGAACTCATTTGTGAATGGGTCTTAGAGAGAGAAATCATGTGTTTGAACACTGGCTATACATGCAATTGTTTGACCACTGGAAATCCATGTGAACCATGCAGGATGACAGCCAAAGACAGGGAGCCGGAGGAGGACCACCTGTCCAACAACATCAATACAGCAAGTCAAATGGGGAGCACACAGAGTGAACCCAACCTTACCCTTCCCTCCAGTGCAGTTGTGAGGGACCGGAGTCGAAACTGGGGCTGGTTGATGTCTGGGATCATCTCTCTAAACATCCTGATCCTGGGCTGTGCCTTGGTCAGTGGCACTGCCTTCAACAATGTTGCCATCAGCTCCGCTGACCTGCAGGTTTTCCTCATCATCATCATCCTCCTCACTACCATATGGATGGTTTATTATTCCATTTACATGTCGAGGAAAGATGATGCTGTTATGTACAAGGACGGTCACGCTGGACCCATATGGCTCAGGGGTAAGGACTCTTTCCTGGGTGCAAATAGTACATTTGCTTAAGAATTGATTGATTAGTTACTAAGTAATTTTGAATGGCTTCATAAGTATTCAAAATTTTATTCTACATTTCCTCATTCTGTATTTTTTATTTTTTATTTTATTTTTTTTAAAGGAGGACTTGTGCTGTTTGGACTCCTCAGTCTTATCATGGACATTTTCAAGATTGCCAGCTATGTGGGCTACCTCCACTGTGATTCTGCAGTCAAAGTAGCCTTTCCAGTGATACAAGCTGTTTTCATCCTTGTGCAGGTAAGCATGGTAGCATCCTACAATAACCATATAATAAAGGCTGATTGTCAAAGAGATGGCTTATTTAGTTTGGTCTTTATAATAACAAAGTGTTTTATTGCTGTGAAATCTATTTTCAGACATATTTCCTGTGGGTTCATGCCAAAGATTGTGTGCAGCTTCAAAGGAATGTAACACGGTAAGTGATTGATGGATATTCCCGTTTCATAGTCACATTGCACAATGCTGTTCCATTCTGATAATGGGAAGTAATTTCCTCTATAATAACATCTTCATTTTTAGTAAATGAAACCCAAAATGAATATTTTGCCTCTAACATTTATGGCCTTGAAAATTGAAAATCACCATATAAATATGACTATGGCCATGGTGCAAGCAAGACTGTGTTTACCTGGTGGATAACTGAATTGCTAACTTAACTTAAATGTGTGTTACAAAAATGACATTTTTAAAGTAACATATTGTCTGGTAAAACTGATTCAAAAGTTGTTGTTTTTTTTTAACTTTATTATCTCTTATTGTGGCCCCTTGCTCCCTTTTCCCCCCTCCCTTTTTTTCTTCTTCTTTTTTTAGCTGTGGGCTGATGCTGACCCTCTCCACAAATCTAGTTCTGTGGATGACGTTGGTTACTGAGGAGTCCCTTCACCAAACAACCATGCCAGAATATTCAAACACCACTAAAATCTCTGGCCGAAGTGGTTACGTTGCTAGAGGTAATCAAAGTAGCTCAAACGGTCAAAGCAGATAAAGGAATTCTTGAAATACTGTAACCTAACATACTGTACCTGTCATATCTTTCAGCAAGCTATGGCGATGATAAGTGCAAGTGCAGCCACTCCTCATGCAGCGTCTTCAAAGAGGCCTACTACTACCTGTACCCCTTCAACATTGAGTACAGTCTCTTTGCTTCTGCCATGGCCTACGTCATGTGGAAAAATGTCGGCCGAGTAGCGGATGAACACAACCACCACGATGCCAAGCTTCGTCTCAAGGATGTATTTCTTGGTCCTATTGCGGGAATTCTCTTGGTGATAGCGGGTCTGGTGACCTTCATAGTGTATGAGGTGGAGGTGGAGAAAGACGACGATGACAAGAGAGACAGAGCGCTGATGATGCACTTTGTCATGAACGTGGTAATAGTGAGCCTGATGTCTGTCTCCACTGTGATCGGCTGCATCATCTACAAGCTGGACCAGAGGGACTACGTTTCTACTAAGAACCCCACACGCAGCCTAGATGTGGGGCTGCTGGTGGGAGCCTCAATGGGACAGTTCATCATCAGCTATTTCTCTATTGTGGCCTTGGCGGCAAGTGGAGCCAAGGGCTACCTAGATGGCCTCAACCTGGCCTGGGCTGTCCTGACTGTGATCCAGCTTGGCCTGCAGAACTTCTTCGTCATTGCAGGCCTACATCGGGAGCCGTTTCACGAGGCACACCCCATCACTGTGTTCGCAAATCCTTACGTGCTTCAAGCAAGCAAAGAGCTCGAAGGATCAGATGTGGACACCAAGCCTGGCCCAATACTGACATCCCACAATCTATCACACCCTGAGCACAGACCCAAACTGAACTGGAAGAGGAGGGTGCTGAAGGAGGTCTGTGCCTTTCTGCTGCTGGCCAACATCATTGTGAGTACCATTCTTCCTCTCTACAGACTCCTCAAATTCACTGTTGTAAAATTCACCAAATACTAAACATGCTCTTTCTTTCTATTGACAGCTCTGGATCATGCCTGCATTTGGTGCTCGTCCCCAGTTTGACCATGCCACTGAAATGAAATTCTACAAATTCAGCATGTGGGCTGCTATTGTGAATATTGGACTTCCTTTTGGAATATTCTATCGAATGCACTCAGTCGCCAGCCTGTTTGAGGTGTTCTTGACCTCATAACACCGCAGCATTAGGAATGTGTACGCACAACTGTTCTGACAAGATGTAAACCAGTTTTGTATAAATTATAGTAGTTTGTTTTGATGATGTTCTGTTATTTCTTTACAAAGTTATGAAGCAGTATACTGTATATCAACTGACAAATGTAATCATTCTATTGTCTCTTGTTATTGTGTTATTTACTTGGCATTTCATTTTGGGGATGTGAAGATTCTCAATATTTTTAAAAGGAAAAAAATTGATATTTTGATTTTTTTTTTGTTTTTGTTTTCTTTTTCTTTTTTTTCTACCATCAAGTTTATGCTTCAGCCTGTGTACATTCAAAATAAAGTCAAACAATAAAACATGCTGAGTGAACAAAGATTGAGTAATTGTGTCACCTATAATGATGATAACCATTATTGTTATTACCGGTAGTAGTACTAGGTTGTAGTGGTATACAGTAGCTAATAAAGAGTTGGTAGTACTAGCAATACTTGTATGAAAGACTTCATATAAATTAAGCATTTAGCTAGTAAGTATTTTGAGTCAAGCTTGAAGGAAGATTATAATCAAGAATAGTTAAGAAATGTTTTTCCAAAGTATCTGGAGGAACTTACAGAGTTTGAAACAAAGGTATTAAGTAGTTGAGGAAAAGTATTCTGATGACCACAATGGAAATAAGCTTTTGGGGCTTATTGTGTTTATTCACTTGACAAATGCCTCCAGGTGAGGCTGCATATATTATTTATTGATTCATGTAGTATATCAGTGTCAATAAAGAAATTCATTCAATCAATTTGACATAATAATCACGATCATCTTTTGCTCTTAAATTATTTGGAAATTGTAAGGATGGATAAAGGTATGTGAGGCAATGCCCAAAATAGATAAAAAGAACAATTAGAAACAGCTGCTCGTATTTTAAGTCAGGCACCTTTGGAGACGCTGTTCCGGGGGGGTCCTTAGCACACGTTTTTGTTTACAACCACGTCACCAGGAAATGCATTCAGCAGTGCCAAAATGTTGAGACAGGTGAGCGGTATGTTTTAATTTAGGAATTTACAAAAAATAATTGTATAAGAATGTATTACTACAACATACTTTACATAGCTACATTTGCAGACATTTGCATTTTCAGGTATTTTTGATTGTTAATCATGAAATGAACTTTCCAAACTAACCTGAGAAAAAGTTGGACAACAGTACCTCGACTTTACCTGCGTTTAGCGCGACGCTCATTAGCATTTAGCTAAAATATTTATGTTCACAGGACTCCGAGGACACAGACGCCCCACTTTTTGGTGAGGATAATGACACAACCGGACAAAGAAAAACTAAAACTAGGTGAGATTTACAGCTTCTGGGGGTATCATGGATTTATAGCTGTATTTTGATTAGATGTGACGTTTGGGCTGCAAAGATCGTATCCCGCGACCAGAATAATTTTGATAACGTAGTTAAGAATAAAATTGCACATCCACCATTTGTTTTGCAGGCATCCCATGGTCTCATTCTTCCATCTCTTCTTCCGCATAAGTGCCATCTTGGTCTACTTACTGTGTGACCTCTTCAGTGGTAGTTTCATTGCCTGTATGGTCACCATCATTCTGCTGCTGTCGTGTGACTTCTGGACAGTCAAGGTGGGTAGGTCTGGGTGATTTTGGATTTTGGATCAGATCATGTGCACCCAGTTTCTGTTTAGATTCTGTTCTGTCTTTTTTCAGAATGTGTCTGGCAGAATCATGGTGGGCCTGAGATGGTGGAACCAAGTGGACGAAGATGGCAAGAGTCACTGGGTGTTTGAGTCAAGAAAGGTAAACATGAGTTCATCCCAAAAGCCCAATATGTACCTGCACAGGGCCTTTTCAGCTCATGGAAAACACCTTTACTATATTCAGTGTGGTACTGAGGGGGCTGTCCACCAGTTAGGCATTCCTACAGTTTGTGTGCCATGGTAACTTTACAGGAAGCAGAGAGAAAAAAAAGTACTTCAGTTTAACGGAGGTTCATGAAAACTTAGAGTCCTTGTTAAATTTCCTTTTCATATAAAGTGTAATAAAAATGTCTTAATGGTAGAAAACAATAGAGATCATCTGGTGAATATAACGATAAAGAAGTAATGCAGACACCATGATAATGCTCTTGCTTGCAGTTTATTTGAAATATCATGCAGCCAGTATTATAACTAGCATAGCTGTAATGTAGCTGGATACCACTATCAAATCTAATGTAGCTCAGCATAACAATGTATTCTCTTAGAAATGCATCACAGCGTAATGATGACACCTCCTGGAGGACATAGACATGACGTCAGAAATGCCACTACTGTCTCGTAAATCACGAGATTAGCTTCATGGATCATGGCATTAAAGTGATTGAAATTAAACCTTTACTTTTGTGGACAGGTACGACGTCAAAATGCTCCCTCCACTGCTGAATCCCAGATATTCTGGCTTGGCCTCATTGTGTGCCCAATCTTCTGGATCATTTTTGTGTTCAGTACTATCTTCTCTTTGAGGATTAAGTGGCTGGTCAGTTAAAAGCTTTTTACCTGAATGTCACCTTAATTTCTGTCTATCAAAGTAATTATTGGTTGTTAATTTCTCATTCCAGTCATTTCAAATGCAAATTCTGCTAACGGTCAGCAATGTTGCCTTCTAGGGTGTGGTAATTATGGGATTGGTTTTACAATGGGCCAACCTGTACGGCTATGTCAGATGCAAGGTGGGTGGAAAGCAGAACCTGACAAACATGGCAAGGAACTATCTTGGTGTCCAGATTTTTAAACAGGTATGTGAAAAATGTTAAGATCCATTGTATACATAAATGGCTTATGGACATTTGAACTCAAAACTGCCTTTTTCTCTACAGGCAATGGATAAAACAGAGGGATATTAGAGTTAAAAATGAAGAATGACAAACATCTACAATGTGAGATGGAGTGGACTCACACACTTACTTAGTTCCTTACTAAGTAAGCTTACTTAGCTGATCAGGTGGCTGGTATCACTATTTTCTGAGGGTATTGTGGGCATTAGTAAATGTATTTACATTTTGGTAATTGAAAATCAGTGTCTGCTAAACTGAAATATAATTGCCAAACATTTTATAAATATTGTGTATTCTGTTAAATATTCTCTTATATCCTATTAAATATTCTATTAAAATACCTTATAGCAGTTTTGAGATTTCATTTCATACAGCTGCTTCAGCAGTGCGGTTAATGTCAGTAGTGTCTGCATTGCACAAGTCAGTGGATATTTTCATAAATTTGACATTGACAGCCCTACCGGTTTGTTAACAGCCAGCTATCTTGTTGAGTAACTATTGAATCTGAAGAAACATCCAAACCCCTACTGACAAAAAAACAAACAAACAAACAAAAAAGAATCTTAAGGTACAAAGAAATGAATCTCAGCTCACATTGTGGGTGTAAGAATGGGTGAAGTGGAAGAAAAGTTACAGAGGGTGAGGTAATGACCGCTGTTTGGATTGCATGTAAGCTAGTGAGCTTGACTCACCCCCCAATAGCCTACGGTGTCGGTACCTGCCTGGGGGAAGAGCATGACTTAAGACCTTTTACAGCTGTGTAAATTTGACATAGGTCCAAAACACAAAGCAGCACTTACTTCAGTAAAAGTTTTATAGCTGGTTTGACTCCAATTCCCAACAAATAAACTTCTTCCACCAAAGAAGGCATTACTGGGCAGTGTGAACGGTTTTGTTTTCCCTCTATAAGCCAACTTTACCAGAATTCTGTAAGAGTTCTTAGAAGGTTTTAACTTCATGCTGTACCAGTTTATGAGCCTTTGCCAATTAACAAGGCAACATCAAAATGCCAGATTTCCAATGGTGTGATGATCACCAGATGAGAGAATGAGGCTATGAGCAATCAGGGAAAGGGCAGTATAAACTTTCAAGCTCAGATAACCAGAGCAAGACTCTGACTTGTTCACACTATTATAAATAGTGCGGACAATACCAAAATCAAGTCCAATATGACTTGTATAGCTGCTTTCACAATGTTACAAAGGGCTTCACAATACATAAAGCACAACAATCTCAGGATAAAATGATCATCAAACCACATAAAAATACATGATTAAAACATCAAATACATTAACGTCATAACTCCAAATCTGTGTTTTACTTATCGGATAAGAAAGTTACAACTGTCATTACTAAAAGGACCATATTACTAAAGAAAGTGCAAACACTTATGAAAGGCAGCTGTAGTAATCCTGTCATAAACTTTCATTACGATATAACTATCACAGAAGTACTCATAGGAATCAGTCTATTATAGCATATTATAATGGTTCCCTTGAAGATATAAAAACCATAAATTAAGGTCACTGTAAACTTACTGTTGATTACCACAGATACGTCAAGTCTGCATAGTAATATTTTCCTATAGTGATTTTATTACGTATAGCTGTCGAGCTTTTGTTTGATTATAAATACTGTTGGTGATGATGGTCATATAGTCATGTGTCTGAACTATGTTTTTAACAATGCAACCATGCCTTCAGGGCTTAAATATGACCTTCTTAGCCTGCGACCTAGATAATCAAAACATATACAGTGCACGTTATATTGAGGAACAAAATGGCATTCCCTCAGGATCACAGTGAGACTTAAAACCAATACAATAACTACAATACACTACACAATGCTTAGACTACATTTAGTACAATTAGGCATGATAGAGTATAGGCACAATGTGATAAATAAATACCTTATACCTTAAGTGCAATGTATGTCTTGCAGATAAAATATGGATATGAAATATAAAACTAGGTTTTCCTGCTACTGGTATTTTCCTTAACATCATTTGTGGACGGCCTTCAAACATGTGCATAACTAAAAATTTAAGTGAACACAAGGGCAGAGAGATTGCAGTTCAGAGACAATGTCCACTAGAGTCTACTGCAGTGCCATCAACCAGTACAACTCATTCGTGAGACTGAAAAGTAAGGGGTTTGATCATGTCATTCTTAGAAAATACAGACCACAATGTTTGCAACCACAACCCTCTCCAGTGTGTAGGGGCGTAGGGTGGTGGTTTGTGGCAAACATTGTTTCTCCCCTTTTCATGAGAATCACAGGGAGTTTGAATATGCGGCTTGCTTGTTTTGAGAGGATGAAAACAAATAGTCTTTCATCAACATATTTCAACCAGGTTTCAAACGTTATTACCTTTTACTTTTTATAAACTGTTGTTACTTTTCCACTTCAAATGGTGTTGAGAGAGACTGTCCCTGCAGCATGTTGGCACCTTTGGCATGCTGAAAGCACAGAAATAATTTGTTCTTTGCACTGTTGTTTTCATAAGCCTCTGACACCCATTCATAATCTGTGTTTTAAATACATGAAGCAGTTGTGGAGCTCATTCCTGACCAAGGGTTTGAGGATATCGCCTCAGTGGCCACCAGGTTGGCACCACACACATACCTGCAGTACCTTCTAATTTCCTTGTGTAATTTTAGTTGGTAACCCACAGGGGGAGCTCACTTACTGTTTGTGAATGAGTTGACTGTTGACAATAATGCATCTTACTATGATTCTCCCAGTGTCACTGTAGATGAGAATGGAAAGGGAACAGAGACATCCAGCAATGGCCCTGACAGCCAAGAAAAGTGTCTTCTTGAACAATATCATTTAATATAACACACTGCCTGTGGGTGGAAAGTCATCATATGACAGTTGTCTATCAAAGTTGAGGAGCCACTCAGCTCCTTCCTGCAACCAGGGTCAAGAGAGGTTCTTAGCAAGATCCCATCCTTAATGAAGATCCTCAGCAATGTCTTTAAATGGACACTCATCAAGAATCTAGACCAATCCAAGATCCAAGTTTTCAGACCAATTAGAGCCAGCTAACCCTCAAGTCTTCCAATACTGCAGCTTTAAAAGTCAATCCCTCCACAAAGAACCATCACTAAGCAAGGAGCCCCTCACTATATTTTGACACAGTGGGACTAAGGAGCTCCTTGTGGCAGCTGTGAGACCATGCAGCAGCAGAATGAAGACAATGTCACTGGACAGAAAGGCTGAGGAGTCATCAAACATCAAACAATCTGGTGAGTTCAAACAGAATCCTGATTTTACACTTTACATCACTATTACACCAAGAAATAGCAATAGCCCAGATTATTTTAGATTTTTGTTTTCAAGTCATGTAATATGCATTTATCTGTGTGTGTCTTGTAACAGAAACACCTCAACAATCTGTGGATATCAATTACCTAAAATGTTCAGCCCTCCATGTAATACTGTCGTATTAGTCCTGAATGGCACAGAGTGGGATATTAAACAATTCCTCAAGAAGGAAACCCTCCAGGTCTTGAAGGGATGAAGGAGTAAGACGTCTACTTCTCACTTTGTCCTCCAGAACTGATGTTCTTCAGCACAGAATTCAATGACGTTTATGTCTGGTGGGGAGGCTATGGGAGGCATCTGACTTTATTCTGGTGTTAATGAGACCATTATTGAATTTGTTTAACAGTGTGTATGGGGGCATTATCATCTTTGAACCTGGCAACATCATGAAGGAACAGTGCTTGCACCCTAGGGTGCACCTGGTCCTGTAAAATGGCCTGACATTCCTTGGCCGTTACACAACCATGCCGAGTAATCGTTGCACCTAATGACTCCCATGAGATGGCTGCCTATACCATTACAGATCAGCTTTGGAAGCTGGCAGCAGACATTGCCTGTTGAAGACATACTTGGCTTTCTCCCAACACAAACCCGTCTGGATGTCAGAAAATGCTCAAATGAATAACTCTCCAGAACATATTACTTTTTCCAATTGCTCAGGGCTTAAGGTTTTGAGCCCCTTACATCAGGTTGTGTCTTTTTAGACTGGATTTGAATACAAACCGATTCCAAATGGCAACTCTGCCATACCAGATTTGTCAAGCTGGTGACGTACAGATTTTGCTGTACAGTGATAATTTTTGAGGTTGTCATTTCACTGTATCAACTATCTTGTTAAGTATTTGTTTCCCTTGTCACATTAAATAATTATCCACTTGTTGTGACAAAATCCTCTAAAATTTGGGCACTGACTTTGTTTCTTTGAAACGTTAGATGTTTCATGTTCCTTTAGAAACTCACATATGATCTCTTTTAATTCTGATACATTCTGCTAATTTGAACTCAGTGACCCACCTTTGCAACTATGATTTAGGTAGATTAGTTACGTCACACTGCGGTATTTCTGTTCCTTTGTCCACCCAGTGTTTGCGTGTGAATGTAGTGGCATGGTAAGAATGGAGTAATGAATTAAAGTTGAATAGACAATCTTATGTCTTTAATCATAAAAGGAAAAATCCGTCCTAAAGCACTTTAACACTGTTACAAAACAGCTGTTGGTGATGTGCCTTGCATTCCTGGTCCATTTTGTTATTTGGTGTATTTTTCTTATTACTGCGGATAACTGGCCAGATGTAAACAACATGATGTCACATCAATTTATTTCCACAGAAGCGACAATGGAGGTTGATAGCAGTAAAAACAGCTATCTAAAGTGTGAGCAGTAAATGTTGGGTTTTGCTGTATTCCCATAGAAACAAAGCAAGGACTATATTTCTAGACTCACCATTTTGCGCCAATGTTGAGGGAGAGGATATTTAGATACACCAAAAAAATGTAAGGCTTAAAAATTCTGGTGTTTTAGTTATAGTTATATACCGTCTATGTCTAGTTTACATTTTCCCCAATCATTTTGCAATGCATGCCTTATATAGTGAGATTTCTTAACATTTTCACATTTTATAATTAAAACTTGAATGTCAAATCAAGCTTGAAATTTACAGCTGACCAAAAGGCTCATTATAACAAGATATACGTGTGACTGTGAAGTTGGTAAGTGACAGTGATATTTTTAAGGTATTACTGGGCACTGGGCACAATGAAATAATAAAACAGAAATGTTGACAAAACAATATCAAGATTCAGTGAGTTTATTATTTAACTCAGGCAGTTTTCAAGTCCGTCCATTTTTCAAAGCGTACAAGAATGAATGACAGCAAATGGTTTCTTAAGGGTGGGAAACAAGCCCTGATAACTCAAACTATGCTGACTATGACACCTGCAGGAAAAATGGAAACAGGCAAAGTAGACAACTGGCACAAACCGACAAAAAGGGAAACACTGGTGTTACCATTAAACCTCTAAAATGGTTTGCCTTCACCTGCAGTTGAAACACAGACTGCCAGCTAATTAAAGAAAAGTTCAGAGGAATTTTGTATTTCCTGTAGCTTGCGTGTTCACAAAAGTATGGAAGTAAAACAACTGCTTTACGACTGTTGGTTCTTAAGTCTCCCCCATAGTGAAATTTTGCCATCACTGTGCCTTTAATGAAGGTCTGATGGAGATGCTGCAGCTCAGAAAGTTTGGTATCCAGATTTGCCTGCTGACTTCTCCTAAACTCAGACTGAGATGGTGACCTGAGCTCACTTAGTGTTGGCAAAACAGATTGGAGCTTCACCACCTGCATAAGTAAATCTATTTGACTGATAATTTTTAGAATGCTTATCTTTTATTCTCAAGTGGGTTATCTGAAATAATGCCAATCAGAGGCAAAAGATTAAATTCCTTTATATTCCTTTATTGTTTGATTTTCACAGATATGTCAACACAAATGCGAAGCACCCTGAGAGGTAAAACATGTATTACAACTCAGAAAAGGGAAGATAATGTGGAAACAATTTGACACAGCAGACACATCAGAACATGAGAATAAATGAATGCAATAACAAATGTTCCATAATCAACTTAAATGCGTTGCAATGAAGTTGCATTACATTTCTTGCAGATTCATTATTTCTTTTAAAGACGAACAGCAGAGTTTCCCATGTTAACAGTCTGGATTGGTTTGCATCAATAATTGCACCCTTACAGACATAAAATATTGTTAAATCACAGTGACTTTCTTTTGAATAAATCTATTACCTTCAAAGATGTTCAGAAAGTCTTAATTTTTAATGTACATCTCTAAAGTGAAGCTCTCGCCCCTTCCTTTGACAGGCAGCCTATTCCAGCAAACCATGCCAGCTCAATATAGGATTGTAACCCTAACACAAAGCTCACCAGTTTGGCAAGAGGAATGTTGTGTTTGCATCAGTAAAAAAGGCTTTTAAGGCACATACCTTAACTTCTCTCCATTGATCAAACATTTCTGCAGTGCAGTGTTTCCTTTTATCCAGGAGTTTTTTCCTGCTCAACATTATTATCTGCTTTTTATTTCTTTGCCCTCCCAAACTTACTTATATCTATTTCTTCTGCGGACATGGTTACTGAATGACCAAAGATGAAACAGAGCACAGGCCCTATTCCCTCCCTTTCCAAACAATATTGTGCTCTATTGTACCTCGGTGCTCATCGTGTGCTTCCATTTCCAGTGTGGATGCTTGTTTTGAACGTAAACCCACTCACTAGTGCCACTAGTGGCCGAAAACTCTGCTGTTTATCTGTAAGTAGCTTAGAGTAACTTATTTCTTACAGTAAAGTGGTGCACTACTGTATGTGGCAAAGTTAGCTAGTTTTATTAGTACCAGAAAACAAAATGGTCAATATCACATGGATAATTGATGATTACATATGTCATGGCAGAAAAGTAGATAGCACACATAAAGAAATAGACCCAGAAACAGATCTTGTCCAGTTTGTTAGCAAAGTCCTGGTATCTCTGATGCTCTAGTTCCTTGGCATTAAAAGCCTCCAGGAAGTTGACCACCTTTAGGAGCATCTGGCGCTCCTCATCTGCTTTCAGCTGGATGACACTAATGTCAGCTTTGGATTCTATATGGATTGAAGTAGCAGTTAGATGGTTGCTTGCACCACACAGTATGTTTGCAAGTCATTTTATTCAACATTTGTCTATCAGGAACTGACATAAAAGATCAATTACAGTCTTTCCTCTATTATGGACAATTTTGCTGTGCATCAAATCACTTGACTTAATTCTGTGCATAAAGTTTTGCATTATAGACTCAACACACAAGCATTCAACAATCAAGTCTTTCTCACCCTCATCCCCTTTCTCCTCCTTGTCATCTGTGTTTAATGGAAATGACTTTTTGGAGCGGGAGCAGCAAAGAAAGCCGCCATCATTAGCCACTCGTGTAAACAACATGGATATCAGCATGCTCACCACCAAGAAGATCAGACAAACGCAGAAATGGGCTCCTGCAGAGTGCAGACAAATGGTTAGTGCTTGAAATTCAGACTCAAACTGTGATGCAGACATTTTGCTCATGTGGTTATGTATTATATGTATGCATGTATTTGTGTTTATGACATGCATGTGAGGTGACTGACGGATGATGGGGCTGCACTGGCTGTCTCCAGGGAGCTGATCGTTGAGGATGATGAGGAACATGGTGAAGCTGAGCACCAGAGTGACCTTGAAAGAGTTGCGCTCGCCACCTCCGAGTGGCAGGGCAAAACTGACCACGTCAGCCACGATAATTAGAATGCTGGGCAGGATTAGTGATATAAAGGGGTTGAGCCATCTGATGCTCAAGGCCACCTGAGGATTAAGTTAGACAGTCAGGACATAACAGCTGAAATAGGATGTGAGATAATTTTTTATACTGTTTTTCACAGGCCTTGAATGAATAATAACCTCTACAGTTTTATAGATTTTGAAGTTGAAATCACAAGAAGCATTTTTAAACCATTTTCCATTCTATTACAGATGTGGAATGCAGGTGCAATTGCAAATACTATAAGCCTCTGCAGGTAACTTTTTTCCTTCACAATTTTGACAAATAAGCATACACAGAGGGCAAGAGGCAAACTAAATGCACTGAGAAAATAAATAAGTAAACAAATAAATAATCATTCAGTCCAGTCTTCCAGGCTGCTCCTGGGGCTGTTATCTCATTTGTTAAACTCTGCAAAGTGCGAATTAAACAACAAACAAGTAGGTGTCACTATCATGTCTTGTGCATATGCACCATGCACTGCTGCTGTGCATGTTCACTTCCCCTCCCCAAACAAACGTAGCTTAGCCTATCAATAAAGTAGAGTACATTAACTTAATTTACCGTAGCTACAGAATGGCAGAGATGGGAGCCAGCTCGCGAATTCCTATTCACCCATTGCATTTTTTGTCAAGTGTTGCAGTTTACCTTTATTGTTGGACCCACTTTCACTCAGCCAGTCTTCATCTACTTGTATTTTAGCTATAGTGTTTTCATGCATTTCCCAGAATGACTTTCAGCATCCCTCGGTGAATGTGTATTAACTTGTAATCTGCTTTGGTTTACATGCGTGGGTGGAGAGAACAATAGTGATAGTGTAGCAAGAAAGCAAAAAAAAATTTCCAGTCCAGAAAGAATGAGAGCCCCACCTCTTACTCACATATATTTTGGCTGCAGTGCATTATAGCCTGCGAAGCTGCCGTTGGTGGGTAAATTTGTATTTTTACATCTTCAATGATGAATTTCTCCCCATATTATTGTTGAAAACCAGCACACAATGGTGGGTCTAGTAAGAAGCACTTGCTCTTTAATTTTGGGGGACTGACACCAAATCTGACATTTGTACATATTGACTTAAGTCTATATATATTGTACTTTGCATTATCTGTTTATTAACAGTGTAAGTGTTTTATCTTGTTTAAGTGACATAGTGCATGGACAAGGTACATCATTACCTAAAAGAACCATAAATGGCAAGTTCTCCTGCAATGCATTGACTTACCAGGATGTAATTGCGGTCATCTCTCTTTTTTTGGAGGGACACCATGTCAGTGCGCCAATCGCCATGGTTACCATCAATCATCCTCAGTTCACCCATTTCCAGCTCTGTACCACATCCTGAATAAAATGTAGACTGTTTTAGGCTTGTTTACTTTGATTGTACATAAGATATATTGACAGAATATGCTCTCAGCCAGGTGCCATGATAATACTGAGGGTTTGGCATGAAAGGAGCATAAGTGATATTTTGGCGAAAAAACAATTATATATCATTTGAAATCTCTTGTTTAGCTCGAGATATGATGTATATTATATTAACAAAATGTGTAATTTGATTTGAAGGCAGTAGTGTGCAGATGGTGATATAATATCTTCAGTTGGACAACACGGATAATGTGGACACCTGATGTTGAGAGTGTCGACAGTGCAGAGAACTGTGATCATGAAAAGATGGATAGGACACTTACAGTTTATCAGAGAAACAGAAGAACAGCGACAGGTTGGGTGATTTTTAGTGGCTCATGGGAGATATTGTTATGTATATTGTTGATATCATATCAATTATTAATATCATATAACAAAAAAGATATAAAGGAGATTTTTTTTAAACGATAACTTTAAAAGCAACAAACTCTCCTGACAAAGGAAGGAGAACCAGAATTTGGTAAGAAAAAGAATTAGCACCTTTTAAGTTAATCATGCCAATAGAACTAATAACATTCATGCTACCTTCATAGGCATACAAAAATCTGATGCATTATGAATTATGCTGAAACATTCAGAGATTAAAGTCACCTGTCATTTTCGCCCTATTCTTAACTATAAATGATAAATATGCCATCAATCTGCTTAGTTTAGAGCTTGGATGAGGATATCTGCACAAAACATACACAACAAATTATGAATAAGGCTGATCATGTCACTGCATTTACCTTTATACTATTACTGGTAAAAGAAAGTTTTTTTTTCTTTCAAACCTCAGCAAGTAAAATTATTATTATTTTGTATCACACTGTGCGTTATGATCAATTCTAAGCAGTCATTCTTTACATTCTTCACTATTTTCTATCAAATATTATAATCATGTACCATGATATTTATTATGATACCTTATCTTTATGATTCATATTAGACGATTTCACCTCACATTACATTTACATTTCACTCCCCCTTACACATACAGTGATACTTTATGATGCTGGACGGACCAGTGTGGCATACTATAAGCACATAATATCTTAGTGCAGTACCTTGTCTGTGCAGCACAGGGTGACAAATTGACTTTATACTCAAACACATTATTTTATATTTGCTTACCTGTAAAATTGGGGAAATGTCCCTCCAAACCCTCAATATGATATTGTAGCCTATTACATAGTAATCACTGAACTCACCTTGAATGGCCCAGGCTTGGATTGCAACAGGGCACTCATCAGAGGCAAAGGGATAGTTGAACAGGTTGACCTCACAATCCACCTCTGCATTTATGATCACATTGTGGCTTATGGTGCCGTTGCTGTGTACCAGCAGGTCGCGGGAGCTGTGCTTCATAGTTGTACTAACTCTACAGACATGAGAGAAACCCGCTGAACTTCAAAAATGTCATGACTTGACATTTGACAAGTAATTTAATAGGAACGTATGATGAAAAAAGGAAAATGAATAGCAATTAGCAAATTAATTCCATTAGTAGTGGATAGTTTTAAATTTTCATGTGATATGTATGACTTACGCATTAGTAACATGGAGTTCTGGGGTCCAGACTTTATTTACAGGCAGGATCACGTCATCATATGGATAGTCTGATGTGTTCCATGCCAACTGAGGATCTGTCCATTCCTGTGGTTTACAATAACAATGACAGTAATTAAAACATACTAAGAGGTGGTGTGTCTTTTATCATTTGACAGTATCGTGAAGCTTACTATTGTGGCTTGCAGGCGACTATAAAAGCGGAGCTTCTTTGTATCCTGTTGAAAAAATAAAAACATGATCTCAGGTTAGGCAAGGTCAAAATACTGACATAGAGGGGCTGGGCATGCAATACAAAACCACTTTCTCTAGCTGTGTGTTTGTGTCCTAAAATGTTGCTATTTGTGTACAATAAGATGCATATGTAAAGGTTTCAAATTTGTCTGTAATCTAATTGCATGGATTTATATAGGATCAAAATGTATTGTCAACAACTTTTCAGCATGTTTGCATGATCGTAATTAATTATTAATCAAAATAATGTTTGAAGTATTAAACAGGACACACTAAAGACAGCCACACAAAAAGAATAGTCTGAAATCAAAATCACCCAAGTTATGAGAAAGTTGACAGGAGGGGGAAAAAAAACACATCAGTTTGCTCCAGGAAATGTAAAAGACAACACTTACAACAGACAGAGTTTGGTATTCAATGAATGGCACATAAACTTTTTGGGTGCAGTTTCCATTCTGAGGCTGTGACAGAAAGCTGTAGCCAATCAGCTTTTCAGCCAGACATCGGCGAGTTGTGCAGTTGGAGGGAGGTTCATACGCACACCCTGAAATTACAAGTATTATAAGTGAATGTGAGCCACAGCTTGTCAACGATAACTATTTCTTTTAGTAGATTCAGACAGAAACCCCTCTCCACATTAAATTATTTCATTTTTTACATATAATTTCTTCCACCATTATACCTGCCACTTAAAGAAATGAATTTTTAGGCGTATCATAGACAAAAATAATATTGATTCAACATTTACTCAAGTTGCACTTACCCGCTGTGAGTAAACTCAGCACAAAGATAGTCTTCATTAAACTGTGGCAGCCAAGTCTTAACATCCCTGCAAGTGTCCCTGCAGCACATTAAGAGTCGGGCTGTGAAACTGCATGTATGGCATTTAACTGCAGACTTAACGTATGACGATGTTCCGCCAAATTTTTTAAGCCTCCCTATCTGCTGTGCTGTGTTGCAACCTGAGATGACCTTTAAAAAGGCTGGTCTGTGACGTGTGTTCACAGTGCATTTAACCACATACTGACAACCCTCACGGGCCAGTGTAGGCACACTGCCAGACAGCCTGGTCCACAATAGTATGTACTGTAAGAATACCCTCATGTGGTCAATTGTGATGTGGTTTCCAGTTGTTCCAAGACGATCTTGTGTAAACAGTCATAACACAGGTATAATTACTTCCAATATCTGTTTACCAGCCAGTGGATACAGCTAGCTGCAGCCCCTATATATTATTACACTCTGCATTACAATAGGACTGTAGCTGACATACAAGAGAGCAAACCCAAGCAGTCAACAATAGTCATATGAGTGTACCTGACTGAGCCCTAAACTTCTCATTCATGGATGCATGACAAAGCCCTGAGCCCGATTACTC
Organism: Neoniphon sammara; assembly: GCA_900302535.1. Lineage (NCBI taxonomy): Eukaryota > Metazoa > Chordata > Actinopteri > Holocentriformes > Holocentridae > Neoniphon > Neoniphon sammara. The sequence continues at coordinate 28,116 of OMKZ01055449.1, read as the reverse complement.
TGTGCTTTCAGTGTGGCTATGGAAAGAGATATCTTCTCACAGAAAGGTAATAGAGCGCTCTGTTTTAACAGCTGGTTGTTGAATGACAGTTTTGTCATTTGATTTCCTAGCCACAATTTGACTGAGAAGCTTAGGTTATGCAATTCTGCTTAATTAAAATCTCCCTAGATGATACTACACCAATATGTATTTAATTTTACTTCTAATTTATTTTTTAATTTTCTTTTTTATTGATTTACTTTAAGGGTATTTACTTGTATTTAGTTTGATCTGTATGTGTGTGTGTGTGTGTGTGTGTGTGTGTGTGTGTGTGTGTGTGTGTGTGTGTGGATTCCCTGCACACGGTGAAGTATCAACATGTTTTTGAAGAGTGTTGCAAACCGTATTCAAAATGCAGAAGAAATATGACTTGATTAAAGAGATAGATAGATAGATAGATAGATAGATAGATAGATAGATAGATAGATGAGCCTATATTATATGATGTTCTTTGTTATTTTTTGCACTTGCCAAACACAAAGCTTATTTTGTTCCCTTTACTTTCCCTTCTCCAGAGCAGAGGGAGACGTGTCGATGTGTTTATGCCTGCCTATGTAACCTGTACAATATTCTCATTAACACTACAAACAGCGAAAAACACGATTGACCAAAGGCAGAAGCGCAGCGGCTCCTTGTCAGTCGATCAGGCGATCACTTCAATCGATCAAGGCCTTCATCTCAGCTCAGCCCGGTGCCTGTGGCTCCTGACCTCCCTCTGGCTCGGCCCGTATTAACAATGCAAACCTACACGGGTTTGTTTAGAGCCTGTGTGACTGAACACACACTCTGCTCATCATCCAGCGGCTCTTCAGATTATTAATTGATGGCAGACCGCGCAGGAATCCCTCCGCCTGACACCCATTCACTTTCTTGGCCAATTAATGCATTAATTAATCATGCTTCATTTACTTTGTGGC
>OMKZ01055449.1:10544-22613 GCA_900302535.1 Neoniphon sammara | reverse complement strand
TTAACTTATTCTTACATATTACTTGTTGATTTTGTATTGTATTTTTCCATTTTTTAATTTTTGTTCTCTCTTTTTTTTTTTTTTTTTTTTTTTTTTTTTTTTTTTTTTTTTTTTTTTTTTTTTTTTTTTTTTTTTTTTTTTTTACTTTTTGCAACTACATTTTGCACTTTTGTATCTCTGCAGGGCATAAATGGTGCATGCTAATCTTAATGAAACACAAAGGGAAATAACCAATCACAAAATATATGGTAGGAACTCAGTTATGCCAAGGGAGCAATTAGTGCTTCTCTCTTCAGTCTACTTTCAGTGCACTTCCTGAGGAAACTGTGTTCTTCATCCTGTTACATATCATAAATGGCACATGTTCATCAACTGAATGGAAAAGGGAGAAAATATATTATAAAGGATATAGTATAAACCTTATGGGAACAGCCAACGCCACAATTACTATATAAAAAAGGCTAATTTACAGGAAAGTAATACAACTGAAAGTACACAATTAAACTTACTGCCTACTACTAACATTATGACTAATATCAGTACTTATAAGACACACAGCAACTGAGCTGATGGGTAATAGAGACAGTGTCTGTAAGAAAGTGTAGGCTACTTCAGTAGGACTGATGCCATTTTACACTCGGACTGTTACTATCATAAACCTGTGATAACTATTATTTGTGAGTAATTTAGCTGTTTATAAGCATTTACCTGTTTAGTCACAGCTGTAACTATGTACAAACTTACTATTTTCCCCATACTTTTACATTTTAAATACCCAAACTTTACCTGGCAATTGACGAGTACCTAAGACGGCTTATAGGATAACTTTAAGTTCTGTTTCAACTCTTTTCTTTTTCTGTTCTTTTTGTGCCTTTCATTTTTTTTATTAGCAGTTTAATGGTTATTATATAATGCAGTTTAAGACCAGTGTCAGTAGCTTTACATTTTAAACTTTATTTTATTTTATTTTATTTTATTTTATTTTGTCTACTTGTGTGTTAAATTAAAATTCAAATGGCAGTAGGAACAATTCAAAGTAGACTAAATACTCTTTTTGACTGATGTTTTTGTATCTTTTGTTGGGGTTTTAACAGTGGGACTAAGAACGTTGTTTTCAAACACACTTTGCATCAGTTATTGCACAAACAATGTGCAATTAGCCTAGAAATGTAAAGGTACAGTACACAGTTACAACACACAGGTGTAAAATTGGCGCTTTTGAGATGTCATTTATCATAAACCTGAGATAAACATCAGCAGCGTGTTCTCAGGTGACTCAATTAAGCAATAAAACATCTAACATGAAAGCATGACTCCCTTTCGGCAGATTAGTACATGGCTTTAAAAAACTACTGATCTGTGAGCAACTGCACTTGTCACTCACACTCCAGCTTGATAGTGTAGCTTTCATCAGCCTGAAAGTGAGCGGTTTTAAGATAAATTGAGGTAAGTGACTGGTAAAGTGAGACAAACGTTGCCTTCCATGTTGTTCCACCGTACTTCACTGGAGAAAACGTGGCACAGTTACAGATTGGCATGTGAGGCAACATTTAGAGGAGAGTGCTGTTAGAGGTGGTTGTAGGATAATAATTTACCCTCATGAAGAAAAAGAGATTAATAACTGCACTGGACTGAGGTCAGGGTTGTGCTTAATTAACCGATACACTCTCCAGACTCGCTGAGTACTCATGTGGACATAAACAGACAATATCAACAGGTTTCTTTGCATCTTTAGTTTAGTTGTCTGCCCTTTTTTGCCTTTATACTTACAAACAACAGCTTGCAGATCTTACGCAAACCCAAATTACCATATGTTAACTTCCTGAATCTGTTTAGTCAAGTCTTCAGTAGAAAACCTACTCATCGTTCATCATTTGCTATTGTTCTGGGTCACATCTGGAAAATAAACAGACTTGGCCTCTTCTCAAAACCTAAAAGATAAGCGAACCTGATTAAAATGTGGTTCTTTCTTCAGAGGAAATAGATTATCTTGGCCCGAATCCTTGGTTAATGCTTGTAAGATGTGATCTGCCATGGCCAAATATATTACATGAGAAGCAAAAATCAATGCATGGATATGGTGAAAACTGAAAGTCTTTTTCTTGAATACAAGGTGTCTTTTGGCCATTCCAGGAAAGCTTGAGTGAGATTTTGCATTGTATTGTATTTTATGTTTAGGAAAAGCACATGAGGGTAAAGAATATGCTGAGGTAGTGCCTCCGAAGCTTAAATTAAATATGTCAAAAATTACAAATCCCTGTATACTTATTGATCAATCAATTAATTAAACTGCTTCTTCGGGGATTGAAATTGCATGTGATTGTGCTTATTTTGCAGTAAAATCAAGCAAATAAGTTCACAATGAATCTGTGATAACATATTAAAATTAATTTGTTATCATAGATTTCCAGTAACTGTGTTCAATTTTCTTCCCAAAAAAACACCTACGGTCACAGCTGTAATACATGAGTAAATACATGTCGAAACTTCCTCTGAATTATGTGTTTGTAATGCGGATATCAAAGTGTAGGTAGAGAGTTTTTACCACATCTGTTTTGGACGATTTCCACATTGTGCTTGTGAACTCCTGGTAAATAATCAACCAAGAGAAACTCATGTTCTTGAAGTACAGTTTTCACACCCAGTGCTGGACGTTGCTCAAGTCATTTGCCACAGATCGCCCCAGGCTCATACTGACCTAGACTGCTTGCTCAAACATGAAGGGTTCACTTCAACAAACACTGTCAGAGACTTTTACATCTGACTCACTTGTAATGAAAGTTCCTCCCTGTCCCTCCTGCCCATGTGTACATTTATTTATCCTTAATCATGTTATTTAACGCTCACGAACATCCCTTCTCTTTGAAAGTGTGATTCTGTTGTGCATTTGCCATGTTGTTCCAGTTTGTATATTTGCCTACTCATGCTGTGCTGTGGAATGTGTGTCTCCGCAGGAGAGTGAATGGTGGCCTTAGTCAAAATGAGCTCAGAAACGGAGGAGCGGATCATCATCGATACTTACCACACCACAGTACACACACTCGGTAGACAAAATGGTAATAAGGACAAGCGTCTGTGCTACATGCAGAAAGATGGCCGGTTTCCTGTGTTGTTTCAGAAGGCCCCTGGGGAGTGGAGTCCATACCTGATGGACATCTTCACCACCCTTGTAGAGATCCGGTGGAGGGTCATGCTCCTCGTCTTTTCCCTCTCCTACATTCTCTCCTGGCTCTTTTTTGGTTTCTGTTATTGGCTCATTGCCCTTGTAAACAAAGACATTGACAATCCAGATACCAAACCCTGCGTGGAAAATGTACGCAGCTTCACCGCAGCCTTCCTATTCTCAATGGAGACCCAGGCGACTATTGGCTACGGCTTCCGAGGGATGACTGAGAACTGTATGGTGGCCATTATTGTGGTGACGGTTCAGGATGTATTTAGCTGCTTCATCGACACCATTGTCATCGGCATTGCTGTCGCAAAAATGGCATCAGCACGCAAGAGAGCACAGACAGTGGGTTTTAGCAGCTGTGCGGTTGTCAACCTGCGAGACGGTGTTCTTTGCCTCTCGTGGCGCCTTGGGGACTTCAGAGGTAATCATATCCTGGAGGGCACCGCCAGGGCACAATTAGTCCGCTATGTCAAGCACCCACTGGGGTCTATTAAGATTTCATATCAGGACCTGGACATTGAGAGCAGGGACATCATCCTGGCCACACCAGCCACCATTATTCACAAACTGGTGGCTGGCAGTCCCCTTTACAGCCTGGGCCCTGATGACCTGTTGGAGGAAGACTTTGAACTAGTGGTGTCTTTTACCTACACTGGTGACTCTACAGGTATGCTGCACCAAACGCGCACTTGCTACACGCCGGCAGACATCCGCTGGGGCCAGCGTTTCCAGGACATGCTGAAAGTGGGCAAGAAGCGTTACAAAGTGAACTACGCTCTGTTCAACGAGACGACCTGGGTGCGGGTGCCCATGCTCAGTGCAGAGGAGTATGACAGGGGGAGAGCTCCAGTAGAGAACAGCCAGTCCCCGAACCACTCATTAATTGCCCCCAAGAGATCCAGGAATGGTTTCCCAGTGAAACCTGACATCACTGAGGAGGTGGTTCAAGAAGTCCGATTGTAGAGTCCAACACTGATCAATGCAGACAATACATAATGAGCTGTGTCCACAAAGCTGTATTTTAAAGGAGCTGGAGTGTGATAGGATTTAAATGTGATTGAATTTTTGTAAATATATTTATGTTCCAAAGAGGTTATTGCATAACTTAGGTAGATTTTTTAATGTTGATGTTATTACTGCATATTAATAAAATTCATCTCTACAATGCGTGAGTTAGTATGTCCTTTTAAAATTGTGTCTCAAAGTGAACACATTTTCATGTTGACTTTTAGCTCTATATCATTGTACTGCTCCACTATCCTTTAACATGAGAACCATATAAAGCAGGTTTTTCAAAAATTTTCATGTTCTGGGCTCAAATTGACTCTCATTAAGCCACGGAACCCCATTTGCAGTATTTTGCTTTTATGACCCTGATAAGAAAATATGTTTTAGTTTGTGTTAAGTAATAAATAGTTTTGATGTCTTATTTGAACATTGGTGAAAAGAAAAGTGGTTAGACTGAAACATAATGTTAAAATTCCACTCATAAAAAGCCACTCATACATTATTTTGTATCGTAGCAGTTACTGGGGCCCCCCTCAAGGAGCCCTTGTGGTCTCAGGACCCCACTTTGAAAACCACTGTCCATAAAATAAATAAACCAATGTTTTGGGAAAGTATTTTGCATAGTGATCATATGTAAAACAGCAGTCAAATTATATGTTGTGATTGTGCCTGATTGTGATTGTGTATTATCTTCTTGGTAGCTCTACATCACCACCTTGTGTTCACTTACTGCACTCAATATCACTCCAACTAATTTTGCCAAGTCTCATACTTTACAACTTCACTACAGTACAGTATCCCCACATATCTGCTTGACTCTTGAACAAAAAGGGTGATTGGACAGTTTTGTACAAAATAAAACATGCTTGTAGTTACATCCATGCCAGTACTGCTTCATTTGGACGACCTCAGCTTCCTCAACTCGCCATTAAGTGTTTTAATGTGAAGGGGAAGATGATGATGATGGTGATAGTCGTGACGTTTTTTTATTTTTTATTTTTTTACAGTTTGAACGTAAGTCTTTGCCTTCCTTCTTCAGCTGAGAAAGGGAGGGGGTTTGACATTTTTGTCATCTGCTCAGACCTCTTAAACAGGCGCTGCAGTTTTCTATTGGCTCGTAACTGCGATGGGGCGGAGATAAGCGCATGTGTTTTTAAAGTGCGTCCTTGCAAAGGCAAATAATGTTCTTCAGTATTGCTGAAGAGGGTTATGGCAGAATTTGTGATGTCTGGCGTTCACTTATGTGCGCTTAACATAACAGCACAGATTAAAGGGACGCAATTTGGATATTTTCTGGCGCATGGGACCTATTACGATAACCGGCAGATTTGTGATGAAAGCACAACAGGTAAGCTGCAAACATTTACGAGAATAATGTTGCCAGGAAACCATATATTATGGATTTGCATTCTGCAAATAGTTTTGAATTAATGGCAGGCTCATTTAAAAAGTTTATTCTGTGATCGATGAGAAAATTTACAAATTCAACAATTTCAGTTCTGAACCAAACTACTTCATATGTTGCAAATTGACATCTGTAACGTCAAGCAGTTTGTTAGTACAGTTATTAGCAGTAGTAGCAGTAGCATTATTAGTTTTAGTATTAGTAACTGTATTAGCATTAAAATTGCTAGCTTATCAATAGTCGCGGTAGTTTGAAAAGTTCATGTGGTCGTGTTTTCTGACCTAACCTTTATTTAGATGCAAACAACAGCATTAAGTCTGTATGATGCACCTGTTAAAAAAAGAGTACAGGACGTGGGCTGCGTGGTCTCTTGCATAGCTACAGCTCATCCAGGATGATTTGTATTTATATATGTATATAAACTAACTTGACAAATCATGATATCCTCCTTTGGTCGATTTAGGTCCATCTTTAATATTTTAATTAAAGTTATTTAGGCCCATGGACTTTCGAAATAACAATAAGAATAAATGATATGCAACAGCTAATGAATAAAGCAACAGATACTATCCTGTTGCAGGTTATGACAAAAGAAACAGCCTTTTGAATATTAGCTAGGAATTATTGATTTGTGTAATTAAAGAAAAAAAAAAGAACAGCTTTATGTAACCAGTTTCCATCTGCCTCAGCTGTTGGCTCTAATTGAGAACACATGCAAAACAAACAATCACAGTTTGTGTAGCCTTGCTCTTTGACAGTGTAGACAAGCCTGCAGTAGTAAGTGATGAGAAATAGCTGCTCAGTAGGAAACAACTCAGTAAAGGACCATATAATGACACTGACAAGACACTGAGAGAGATGTCAGACTTCAGAACTCCGTGTCAGTGCGTTTAGCATGGCACCAACACCACAGTTACAGTTCAAAATGCATATACTGTTAACTGTGTGGTGTTTGGATAAAAGCATCAAACACATGGCATCTAGGCAGTCTGAGATGTGTTCCTCTCATTTGTTATTGGCTTGTGTCTTTCATGGGCATTGACTTGTCCCCTTAGTCTTGATCTGTATTTCTGTCCAATCATATAGTCTGGACTGTGTACTGTAGTCTTTTATGTAGTCTTCCCTCTTTCTTGTTTAAGTGCCTTGTGTGATAGTAGATAACCATGTCAAATCCTTATAAAAAAGTGAGGGAACTAAATGGCCAGGCTGTGAATTGGATAATAAGATTTAATGGCGATGTGGAGGATATGATGTAAGATGAGTTCCCCCAGGGAGTATATTCAAAGTAAACAGGTCTTCCTCACTTCTAAGAATGTGCAGGTTATGTTAAAGATGATCCTATTCGTAGTTTTATAATAGGACAAATTTAGATGAATACAGCATTTGTGAATGCAATTTAAAATCACAGAAATTCAGGTTATGTCAATGCCAGCCTGATGACATTTATTTAAAAGAAGTGTTGCCGACATAAACACAGTGCTTGCATGCTGCTTTTAACTGTATGTGTATGAATGATGCCACATACTCCCAGTAGTGTGTGTGTGTGTGTGCGCGCGTGCGCGTGACTAGTTGCAATTCCTAGTTGACCTAGCAGTGACATCATTAGTTGAGAAAAACAAAGATGATGGAGAGGGATTTAAGAACCATGTCCTGCACATCTTCTTGCCAATGGCTTTTTATCAGTTTCACATAACAGACAACAGATACATAGAAATGACAGTTCATTAATATATACATCTATAATATATCCCACATTAACCATAATTTTACTTTCTGACCTCATGAAGTTGCACTTGGGTTTCAACTCTACATCAAAGGAACATGAGATGTTGTAGCGTAGTCCACAAACAAGCCGTCAGACTTTGTGACTGTGTCAAATTTCCATTTTGCCCTTCTCTTTTTGACAGCATAGTGACAGACAGAGCGACAAAATAGTTTTACAAGATGGGCTGTTGTTTTGGCACCAACAGGGAATGTCTGGCTGACCATGGCCTTTTGTAGCCTGTGGTGTTGCATTTTAATGGACCTTTCAGGCCATGCAGACCGAGTCAATAGCTTTTCTAAATTAGTTGTCCTTGTTGTTGTTACATATGATGCAGGGCTGCTTTCAGGGACTGACCCATCCTCTCTAAACACATGCAGTAGCTGCGATTTGGTTGTATAAGATATTGAATTAGTTTTAGATGTGCATGTGTACAGGTGTTCCTTTGTATTGTGGTACCTCTTAATAACTCCAGTGGAATAGTGTTATATCTTTGATAATATTGAGTGAATTTGCCCAATGTTGGAAATTAAACAAATGCAACATTTCACAAAGAGTAACTGTAATTATTGTTTTCTCCAAGTCTGTTGGTGACAGATTTCAGAAACAAATGTGCATAGACCTATCTTTTTCCCTTCACTGTAGTTGCTCATTGAATTAACATGAACTTGATCTGTAATTTGACTCAGCTCTCCATGGACTGACCTACCTAATTAATGCTTACATTAAGCAGGGTGAACATGATTTCTCACTTTGTCAGCTATCTGAGTATTTTTTAATCTAATACAGGCTGCATGCATGACAGGTTATGTGTTTTTCTGATTGTACGATATACAGCGTTTAATGTTGTTTGAATATGCAAGAATAGTACAGGCAACTTTGAGTGTTCAATGCATTATTTAGACAGCAGGTAACAGCACACCCACAGACACTGATCTTTGCTCTGGTTTCTGCCAATTAGTTTAACACATTTTTTTCTCTCTGTCTGTAATTTCCACAGCCCACTTCACTGATGAGGTCCAAGGTGTCCCTGAGAGAGGACTGATCAGCCCTCACCACAAGTGCACACTCCCAGAGTAGCACTGGCCCAGTGCCCGTGGTTCCCCCCAGGGTCCAGTCCGGCTTTCCACATTTTCTGTTTAGGTTTGTCCCCGGGATCATTCAAAACTGTTTCTCCAACGCTTCTACCAAAAACTTAGACTGTTTTCTAAAGCAGAGGCAGTCCAGCCCTCCCAGGCGGAAGTAATGGGGAGCGTGCGAAGCCACCGTTACAGCATTGTGTCCTCAGAGGAAGATGGGATGAAGCTGGCTACCATTGGTGTTCCAAATGGCTATGGGAATGGCAATGTCAACAAGGTGCACACACAACATCAACACCAGAGCCGCTTTGTCAAGAAGGATGGTCACTGCAATGTACAGTTCATCAACATGAGTGAGAAGGGCCAGCGGTATCTGGCAGATATCTTTACCACTTGTGTGGACGTCCGCTGGCGCTGGATGCTGCTCATCTTCTGCCTTTCCTTCCTCCTGTCATGGCTGTTTTTTGGTTTGGTCTTCTGGCTAGTGGCCCTCACTTATGGGGACTTAGAGAATGAAACTCAGATGTGTGTTTCTAATGTGGACAGCTTCACGGCTGCCTTCCTGTTCTCGGTGGAGACCCAGACCACAATTGGTTATGGGTATCGCTACGTCACAGAGGAATGCCCCATTGCCGTCTTCATGGTTGTCTTCCAAAGCATTGTGGGCTGCGTAATTGATGCATTCATCATTGGTGCTGTCATGGCCAAGATGGCCAAGCCCAAGAAGAGGAATGAGACCCTGGTTTTCAGCCACTATGCTACAGTGGCCATGAGGGACAACAAACTATGCCTAATGTGGCGTGTGGGGAACCTGAGAAAGAGCCACTTGGTTGAGGCCCATGTTCGAGCCCAGCTCCTAAAGTCCCGCACCACGGCCGAGGGGGAGTTCATCCCTCTGGATCAAGTAGACATTGATGTGGGCTTTGATAGTGGCATTGACAGAATCTTTCTGGTGTCTCCTATCACGATTGTGCATGAGATCGATGAGGACAGCCCATTCTATGAGATGAGCAAGCAGGAGTTGGAGACATCAGAGTTTGAGATTGTGGTGATTCTGGAAGGCATGGTTGAGGCTACGGCCATGACTACTCAGTGTCGTAGCTCCTACGTGGCCAGCGAGATCCTTTGGGGCCATCGTTTTGAGCCGGTACTGTTTGAGGAGAAGAACTTCTACAAAGTGGACTATTCGCGCTTTGACAATACCTATGAGGTTCCCAGCACACCCCACTGTAGTGCCAGGGAACTAGCTGAGAAGAAGTCCAATGCCTCCAGCTCTAGGAACTCCTTTTGTTATGAGAATGAGGTGGCTCTTGAAAAAGTGGAGATGGAGGAGGAGTTTGAGGAAGAGGAAAACAGGGAGATGAGGGATGTCAAGGGTGGTGGCATTGAGAATGCTGCACTTGAAGACATGAACACAGATGTAGCGTCAGACTCTGAAAACAATTCAGACTCTATGCCTTCAGAGTCAAGGCCTTTGAGAATAGAGTCAGAAATATGACTAAAGGGAAGTTGAGGGGTTAAATACTAGCACAAGCTATGTTGATGTTAGCTTGAAATTTGCTCCTGATTGCTGTTGTTATACTGCATGACAGTTTGTGAAGGACTGTAATCTGAATATGAAATTATTTATACAGAAGCTTGGGCACCAGACATCGAAAATCCGAAAATGTTATAGTAATTATGGGGACAAATAGTGGTGATGAATTAACTGAAATGAGACCTTCTCTCATGAGTCTTGTGGGGCCACAAGAATAAGATCAGTTAAATAGCACGGCCCCTTATACACTGTGCTTGCAGTCTGTGTATGTTGCCCTTATTGAATTAAAATGCTTCAGCAGAGTAGTCAATTTGGCGAGTTAAGCTAAGATTTTGCTAAAAACAAAACAATTTCTAATTTATCCCAATACGATCTAAAGAAATACACATTTTGCACATTTTCCATTCCTGGTCTTGATAGCCATTTCAGCTTGACCTCCTGTGGTCTAAACTTCACATGTGACTAAAGGAAATCTAGATTTCATTTTATTCAAAAAGAGTGATCTCACTGGACCTGAAGCTTTGAGACTCCTTAGTTTTCAAATGCCAATTTATTTTTTTTTCCCTTTAACCACAACAGTAGTTCCACAGTGTCTGTGTGACATGTAGAAGGCTATTAACAACAGTCTGACCACCTGCAGAAATACAGGCTAATGTTTGTTAATGAGCTGGTCTCTTAGCAAAGTATATTTGTGGTCTTCTGCTTTGTGGTCATCACTGTGGTGGTCTCAGCATGCTCTCTTGGCATGTGTGTACATGTGTGTGAAAGACAGAGTGAGGCAGGAGAGATTTGTCTTTCACAGAGTATGAGCACATGTACATTTTGCTGCTCTATCCATCTTCCTCTTGTCTAAGTATAGCATCTTTTGCAACATGAGCCTCAACACAAGTCTCAGTCCCATTAGAGGCAGTTTTGAGGTTTGGCATTGACAGAGCACATGTTGGATTAGATGTGAAGGAAGGAAGAAGCACTAAGAAGTCATTTGATGCACAGATCACTGCCACTTCTTGCGAGCCTCCATGTTCTAATGTGCAATACACCTCAGTTGGTAGAAAGTGATCACGATGTCTCAGGAAGCTAACCCCCTGAGCTGGAAATGACTGAGCTCATGAATGTTGCTGAAAAGTGCTGCTAAGTTACATATTGTATGTTCGGAAAGACACCTAGGAGCCAAAATGTATTATTTGTCTGTTGAAGTATCCGTGTTGAATAAGATGGTTAATCGAGCCTGTAATGTTGTTTATTTCCAGAGGTAGACAAGCATGACTCTTTCAGTGTGTTATCCAAAGCTACGGTGCACTTTCTTCCTCACAAGAGAATTTTCCCCATAACAGTAGAAACTGTTGAATTACCCAAAGCCAAATGTGTGTGTATATATATATATATATATATAAATATATATGACTATATGACAACCATAGGTCATCTTTTAGTTGTTGCTGATTTGAAATCCAAACTTTTCCTCATCTAACAGTAGTCGACTGTTGAAACACTGAAGTACATTATTTGAGTTGATTTTGATGTAGTCTACTCTATATAAGGAGCAGTGTTCTTGGCATGACATTTGTGCAGGATTTGGACACATCCTAATCAACCCTGTTACTCTACCACCGAGGGTCTTGTGAAGAGAGCAGTTTGTCATTTCTGAATGGGCCCATGCTTTGTCTTTTTAAAAATGAGATTAGGTCTACTGATTTATTTTTGAGTCACAAACACAAATCTTGAACAAAGAGAACACGCTCGTTGGCATTCAGTCTTACACAAGATTGAGCTTTAAGGTTTTTTATTTAATTCTCATGAACTGGTTTTATCTTAATACATGAAATACTTGGAGAACGATCCTTTCAGTGGAAAACCAAAACACTGTACTGCTTCTCTGGGTAAGGAAATCCATTTTGACATATTATCTGTTCTCATATTGACACTTCTCCTGTCTTAGGTCTTTATTTTTCTACCAGGGTCTTCTCACCTTCCTGCACAAACCAGAGACTGTACAGATTTTTTATCTTTTGTAAATTATAATGGAAAAAACTGTATTGTTATTGCAGTTGTTGAAAACTGTTTATGTTCTTTTTCAATAAAAAGAAGTCAAAAATGTTATGAGGT
>OMKZ01055449.1:0-10524 GCA_900302535.1 Neoniphon sammara | reverse complement strand
AAAAATGTTATGAGGTTGATTCACTGAATAAAAATACCACATTAACTTTATTTAATTTATATTATGTGTATCTAACCTTTGAACTGATAAACAGAGTGCCCATCATAATTACCCAACCGATTCATCTGTGTCTGCCTAAACCGAAGAATGCATGTGTGCGGGGTTAGAAATTTCCAAGGATTTGCGATTTGCATTTTGACCTAAATGTATGACATCTGGAGCTGAGGAGCATAGGCCCATGTGACTGTTTTAGCTATGGACACAACTGCTGCTCCTCTAATTTGGAGCTGTGGCCCAAATTCCAGGCTGCTGGCTGTCAGAGCTCACGCCATCATTTACTATAATTCACCAAACTGACTCACTCCAGTTCTGTGAAAGCCTACAGAGACCCCGCGCTATATCAGTCCCCTCCGCTGGAAGTCATTTTCAATGGCAGCAATGGAAAGAATGCCTCATTCTCTTTTCCCAATCTCTTTCGGTAAACTGGAAAATACGGGGGCTTGTATTCCACGCCACAGACTGTCTTCAAAAAGGGTGTTAAAAAGTAGAATTGGCTGCAGTAGTCTGTAAAAGTCACATTACCACATTTGAAATGTGTAAAACAGAGAGTAAAACACAGTATAGACTTAAATTACTGCATCCACCGAACCTTTACCGTTTTGATTCTTTCTTTTTCTTTTAATCAAACTCATTGTATACTTGCTTCTTTAACAAATTGTCATGAGAAAAAGATATATTTGTTGATAGTAATCTGTCTCTCAGACCACGGGGATTCACAGATTGCATAACACACTGATTCTCCAGAGGAAATACTGCAGCTAGTGATATGTGATCATCCACCAGCTCATCTAAATCCAACATAAACGTGCGTAGATTCAGTGATCAATCACTGTGATCGATAGGCCTGTCCTCAGAAATCAAAGAGTATTTTGCGGTTTGACACATTTGTCAGCAAATTTAGTTCGTTTCCATCTCCAGTGAGATTCTGCCAGCATGAGAGTCTGTTGGGGGATATATTGATCAGACACGTCGGCAGGGAGGTAGTGAGCCGATTTGATTTTGGTGCCACATATGGAGTGGGAGAAGCCTCGGGCCTTTTTCCACATTAGCCAATGAAACAGCCACAAAGCTCAGGCTTGCAATGAAAAAGGTGACAGCCACTATTCCGTTTCTATATGCTTTAAAAAAATCCTTATTAGTTTTTCTCAGGCAGTCTTATTGTCTTAATTCTGAAGGAGCTCATATTCAGCTGAGGAAGCCTTCCTGACTTCAGTACAGCTCTAGCATCTTTGTCTTGAAGTTTGTTACGAGCAGCTTCTGGATTGTTCATTACCAGCTTGCTTTCAAAGATTTCCCTTTGAGTTCAGCAATGTGACAGTTAAAACCTGGAAAGTCTGCAGTGAACTTTTGGCTGAACGGATGATGGCTGCTGCATCTCCACTGGACATCATTTCAAAGAGTTTGACAGCAAGACTTGGCCACAACCCCATATCAGAATTTGATGACGCAGGCCAGGAAGATCCTGGGTCGATCGTGATGTCGACGTCTCTCTGACGACTTCCCCTTAGCTGGCTTATCACCAAAATGACCATTCAGTTTTGACCTTCAGATAAGATGGGTGAATTTAAACATAAACAGTTTGTCAGCAGAGTAAAGTAACACAGGACATGTGGAATTAACCATGTCTGTTTCTTTTTAAATATAGTTAAACTTTCAGATAAGGCCGTTTTTGACGGGTGTTCTGTGAGACTTCGGCCTGTCTGCTGGTGGGAATAGAAGTCCACTTCGTTCAACTGTTCCTAAAAGAGGATGGTTTCCTACAAATATCTGGCAGGTACAAATGTTTACTGCCTTCCCTTTTTTATCTATTAACCGAGGAGAACAAGTCATAACGTGCTAATATTTCTGCAAATGGAGCTCTGAATATTGTCTTGAAGTGAGTATGACATGGTTCCTGCCATCCAGTAGCAATTTTATTCAGTTAACTCAGTTATTTGGAAGTATTGCTCATAGATAGAAGTCTGTAGTTGTAAGCGTGCGTGTGTAAATAGCTGCACCTCCAGCCCATCAAGTGAATGTCAGCCACTGATAGATATTCCTGTTTTCCAATGACGCTGCTGCTCCCTTTCACCTCTCAACACAGTGGAAGAGGGACAGAAATCAATGCGGCTGTTGCCGGCCCACACACCACGTGGAGCATTCATATTTTCACAGCATCGTGCCCTGAGCAACATGCTATAAAGGCCCTGTAGAAAAATTCCATGTCCAAGACTTCTCCGTGGCCTGATTAAACATAAAGATATCACCCGCTGAAGCAAGTGTAGCTTTTGTCCTCTGGTTACCCCTCGTAAAAAGCTCAGAAATACGCCTGGTTTATCTCAGTGAGTGTCACTTGAGGAAAGTTTATACACATAATTCTAAAAAAAAGTGTTAAAATGCAGGCACATTTATTGCTCAGGAAGAAGTATATGGAGTCTGGACAAAGTCTTCCCTGAACAGACAATTTTATATTGGAAAAATTCTCTGAATCTGATCTAGAACACAAAATTTACTGGTGTGGGCTATCTCCACAGCTCAAAACTTCAAAAATAGCTAGAATTACAAATATGACTTTGGCATAAATTAATATATTAGTTGTATGCATTAGACTTAGTTGATATATTCCTATGCTAATGCTCATAAATGAACAAATAGAGACATTTACAATGTTATAGCACAACATTTTCTGGAAATCTGTTTTTTTTTCTGTACCATAGAGAGAAAGAATGTGCAAATCCAAGCAAGTTCATTGTGTTTTTACATAAACCAGTGCACCTATAAACATGGTCGACTGATGCCATGACCTCTATTTGGCCTTTTCACTAAGATGACTGGCTGCATCACATGGTTTGTAGTAGGCAAAGCTCCATGGATTATAGATAACTCATTCAAAATCCCCTCTGCTGAAGGTACACCACAGACTGGTCAAAAACACAAGAGGTATATCCTTTATGTGCCTACTAAGACAGATTTGAATCTCACTTTGTCAGAATATGCTGTAACGTCCTCATTTTCTTAAAGGACGATTCCACTGTGTATCAGCCTGGGTCTTATTGTCATCGTTTTTTCCATCATGCCTAATGCCTAATGCAGCTCATTGACCAAGTAGTTCCAGTATCCAGTTACAGAATATTTTTTTACTATAGTTTTATTTTTAATTTCACTCAATATATTTCAACTTTCACATTAGTTGTTCACTCCAAATTAAAAAAATGGATAAACTTGACTTGTGTGATGTACATTGAACCTGAATATAATATTCCCATGTAAACACCATCGTGAATGAGATGTCTATGTCTGTGAGAAGTCTCCAAATAGCATCCACAACAAAGCAGCATGCGTAAAAAACTAACTTAACTATTATGATGGAAAAACTCTGACACTAAGACCCAGGCTGACGCAAAGTGGAATCAGCCTTTGAAGAAAATGATATGCCATGTCTGAGGGGTGTTACATGCACCTACAAATTTTGGGAAACGATGAGAGAAGTGTTCAGTGATGATGACATCTTATCGGCTTTGCCAGATATTGAGAGAGTCAATCAAACTGTGGTACAGGGGACTGACCTGAACCTGATACAGGCCACAGAGCCAATAATTCCAGCAATCTGACAGATGTGAAGTCCCTGTTTCACACAATCACTCATTTTTTTTCAAAATTCCAGGAACAACTAGAGATATGACAGTCTTAACTGTAGAGTACAACTACGGTAAAAGACTGCTAACATCCCCTCCCAGTGAGTTATTGTCTCAACAAGTCTGTAAGTAGGACAGAACCTGCAGACAGCAAACTTTCCTCTGAAGATGAAATCCAATACAGCTCTGATAGCTGTGTTGGATGGGAGTTGTGACCTTGCTTTTTGACAAGCGTGTAACTCATGTGTAGTCCGTTCATAGTGAGCCCCACATTAACAGGCTGCTGTAACCCAACATCCGATACATTTGGGTCACTTTGGCTGGGAATGCCGCAGTATTCTAGGAATTAGACCCAGATAAGACATGACGAGGGAAAGCAAATACGCTCGACCCATCCCATAATTCGTCATTTTCTCCACTGTCATCACAGCCTTGAGGCTCCCTTGCATTTAAAAAAAGTATATGAACCAGACACAATTGGATCAAATCGGATAATTATGTAATTCTGATGGCGAGACCTGCTGTCTCACGATGCAGCCAGCCAGTCAGTGGAATGTCCCAGGATGACATTTTGACTGATGAGGATCCGCGGCGCAGGGGCCAAGTGTTGATGAGCTACTCACCTATCATCTTCAAGTTGCGGCTTCAAGGGTGATCAAGTTGCCATCCGCTTTCGTGATGCTACGGCTTCGAGCACGAATGCTAAACCACTTAGGGTCGTTTAAAAAAAGACACTCTTGACTCAGCAGCTGTTTGCCGCCATGTTCCTCGTGGTGCCGCGAAGTGAAGCACACACAGGGGAAATATGGTCCAGGTCAACATTTAACACCCAACACTGATGCTGTTCTTTTTGCTGTTACACAAATGTTATGTTATATGCAAAAGTATGCAAAACTATAACTTGCAGGATTCTCTACTTTTCAGCGTAAAACCATGTCAATCTACAGTATGGATACGATTGATAAATTGAAACGAGTTGATGAAGCCTAATTTGGATTTCAGAGAGGTTAGAATACACCTCGGTGAAGGTTAGAATCAAGGGCAGACATCTTGGCAGGATCCATAAACATTTAGGCGAACCTTAAGCCCTAACTGGACCCAAGTGTCAGATCGCTGATAAATGTGTTTCACCAACCAGCCAACAGCTGACGCACTTGCCAGAACCTTCCGCCGGTGTGTATTTGTGTTGTGCTGCGTTGGGGAGGGGGATTCCAGGCTGATGACAGTGAAAGCCCCTGCAAATACTGATCGCTCCCTGCCTTGCTGTCCTCGAGTCACACCATGTAGTGATTTTTATGGATTTTTACTTGGATTTTATTAAATTTGAGATCAATTTAGCAATAGACAGGGCTTGCTGGTGGTTTGAATTTTATAGTTTCCCATTTTCCCCCCCGAAATGTTCAGTTTTAATTATTTCATAATAGTCTTTGAATGTGGACTGAGTTGTCAATGAAGTATTGGAGTTGGAGTTGGAGAATTTCCTTTGGGGTTTCATAGTATCAATGTAATGTTTGTAGATACAGTTTTTGTTATTTTCTACAGGTTTTGCCCATATTTTGACATTTTATTTAATTTATTTTAAGTTATTGAGTTATTTTTCCTTGTCTTCTTGCACTCCAGTTTTTGTTTCTATTTTAGTAAAGCATGTTGTGCTTTCAAGCTTAGTATTAACCTCATTTTAACTTTTGGTTAACAATAATAACCTTACACACACATGCATGCACACACACGCGCACACATAACACACCTGTTAACACTCATTTTGGCTCAATCTTTGACAGCTGAGTGTCTCATGACACTCAGGGGAGGAACAGGAGAATCTAGCAGGTACAATATGTTGGACACAACTCAAGCTTTTTCCGTTCCCTCAGCCTGCTGAAAGACAATATGTAAACTTATTCAACTGTGGGTGTGTCTGCTCACAGAAGCAGCAACAATACAGGCTTTCAGTGCACAACTTACATGCAATGATTTACTTTTTGTGGCATCATTATCACCTCCACCTGTCCATTTAATCATCACTTATTTTAAAAGGGATGAAAATCCCTTTGCTTTGCCCCTCTGTGTGAATACCTCTAAGTGTGCGTCAGTGTCTGAGGTGGTTCTAAATCCGATCATACCCTGCAGTTTACAGGGCAGAGTTGCAGGGCACCTTTTACAGTCTTACAGATTGCTGCATCTCTATAAGTGACACGTCACCTATATTGAAGCCCCTTCTCCTCTATCCTGTGGGCATTGGATCCTCTGACCTTGACTGACCTGGACCCAGAGCCAGGAAACACGAGAGATACCTATTTTGTGCTCATTCTTGGCTCTTTACCAATGGCACCTCGTACTGACAGCACTTGGCATCGCGTGTTATTGCTCTTTGTTGCCTATAATGGAGGTGCGTCAGCTAGCGAGCGGCAACACCTCCCCTGAAGCCCGTGTGAAATCTGTCTTCCATGATCCTGCCTCCATCATGACAGGATCCCCTGGCAGTGTGGCATCAGAAACATTAAAAACATGAGGGAAAAGTTGCTTTCACTGAGCTGAAAGCAGGTGCTCTAATGCACTTAGACTATGGAACTATTGGAGTGCGTCGATGCTAATTATTAAGGATTGTGACATTTTTTCCCTCCCTGTCTGTCTGCCTGTCTATCTGACTTTCTCTCTCTCAATCTCCCTCACACACACAAACACAAATACACACATTCACAAACCTCCTCTCCCTGTCTTTCTTTCTCCTCTTTTTCACTTTTTATGACCTTTGTCATTTCTATCACTAAATTACACAATTCAAATACTGTTAAGGCCAAGTCTCCCTGATAAAAGACATATAACACAAACCTGTAATGCACAAAATAAATAAAACAGAGTCTAACTAAAGAGAAGTCTGAATAGAAAGGACGTCTGTCGGAAACGTGGTTGATTTCAAGGATGCGGGATTAAAAGGACAGGGAGTGTTTGTAATTGAGAGGGGGGTTGTTTATGGGGACAGCTGAGAAGGGACGGATAACATTTGAAGCGTGTCCAGCCCTTCAGTGATAAAGGTTACTACCAAACTAGTCTTGCTAGCCCGCCAATAAAACCAATTCATATGCTAAACACAACCACTGGACCACAAGCGCCCCTAGAAGTCATTTAATTTTTTCTGTAAACCCAAAATATGCTGGTTTAAACATAATCAAAGTAAATGTTTTATTAAATATTCTTAATATGATGCAGCACAGATCACTCATATTCCATTTTTTGAACCAGGAAAAGTCGACTGAGCACACTTTTCCAGTAGCACCTTGCTTCCTCTCACACACATTCACGCCTGGGAGCAGCTAAGCAGCTGGGGGTTGAGCGCCTTGCATCTCTATGTCAGTTTTTGAGGGAGGGGAGAGAGTATCTCTTTCACATTTCACACCCATGTATTCACAGCCATCTTGGGGATTCAAAACCCTCTGGCCACAAGCCTGCATCTGTAACCTCTACCGGCTCCAGGTTCAAGGAATGGTGATGCTCGCTCCATATTGTGCTCATGTTCGCTGTGAATGAAGCTGATATCTTTCCACTGAATGCGTGGCGCATCAGTCCCCTTAGGACAAAGTACTGTAGTCTCTGCACCTGGAAAGAGTGCCAAGAAAGGCCAACTGGGCCAGCCAAGGTTACTATAGCGATGTCTGGGCAACCAGCAACGTCAGCTCCAGTTTATAATTCTCTGGAGGGAAAAGGAGGAGAGAGGGGGGAGAGAGAGAGAGACAGAGAGAGAGACAGAGAGAGAGACAGAGATACTGGAGTTTGAAATCAAACTCCTGTTGTTTGCTCTGTGTCCAAAGATAGCAGTATTAGCCATGCTGTAGTATGGATGAAAATGCCATGTTATACTATTTTTAGGGATCATATTGGCAGGCAATCAGGGAGTGCACAGAGTCGAGCGTGTTGCTGCCCTGTCCAGATTTTTGCTATTCAAAATGTCTCTTTTACTCCGTTTTGAATAGTACACTGAGCATGCTGGTGATTGGTCCCATGGGTCCGTACGTCCTCCTGCAGCTGACTCGCTCAGTTTTTTTATGGGCACTGAAGGGCATATGGGCAAAGAAAACTGAAGCCACAGAAAGTCTGTGCAATCACAAAGATTTTTTTTTTCTTTTCCGTGAATGACTGCAATCAAACAGAATTGACTATAGAGTTTCCACTTTAGTCTGTCAGGTTGTCCATAGACTAGTTAGACTATGCTTACACTTAAACCTTAAAATGCATCTTACATACACATTAAAATATTTTCTTTCCTTTATTAAAACACAAGTTGCTGCACATATAATTTCCTCATAGTATTTACATCTTTTGAAACTGACACTACACATCTCGTCTCATCTAACTTCTCATCTCATCTAACTTAATCCAAATCCAGCATCCTGATCCTGATCCTAGATAGTTGTTATACTGTATGTGGACTGAAGGATTGAAGGATTGAAGACACTTTGCATTTACACTCTATTGTAAATATGGCCAAATGCTTCTCAGACCACCTGCTTTGGGTCACTGCACTGCAAAAAAATCCCCATTTAAACAAATAATTTAGTCTCCTATTCAGTGTTAAAATCCTGTTTTTCTTAAAACAATTGAAAAAATCTGCGGGTGCAATGAGATAATCCCACTTGTTTCCGATGCTGATCAACTTGTTTCCTGAATTTTCTTGAATCAAGTGTCATTTTCTTGATACTAGTGGGCTGATCTGCCTTATTCTGCCTTGTTTCAACATATTTATACTTGTTCCCCCCCAAAATTACAGAAACAAGTGAAACTGAATCGGAAACAAGAGGGATTATCTCATCCCACTGGCAAATTCACTTGTTTTTAACACTGAACATGAGACTAAATGACTCTTTACGATGGAGATTTTTTTTTCAGTGTGACTCTACCCAAGCGCATCTTTGGGACATTTACAGCTGGATTACAATTGGTGTGTTTTTATGCAGAATCGAATCTGGAGCCCAAGTCAGCATTTCGCACTGTACCTCTTGATCATGGATGAGTGCAAGTTACAGCAGCATACACACACGCACATGCAGAAACAGAATGCAAGGCAAAGCGTATGCAATCATCCAACCCACTTTAAACTTAATTCACTCAGAACAAGATTAGAGGATCCAATCAGTGGTGACATTGAGCCTGGCATCCAGGGGAACGGGACACCAGGGAGGCCTAATCGTCCCCTCTGCTCTGCTTTGCTGCGGCAGGCCAATCGAATCCCCTTCAGACGAAGCAGATGGTTGATATCACCTTCTCCATTTTCTGGGTGAGATTATCTCCCCGCCTTCAGATATCACTGGCGGATGTTTACTGTGACAGTGGCCTTTCTGCCATCCTGCTGCGGGGTGCTGATGCTGACTTTCCCATAGTGTCGAACTACCTGGGGTGAGAGCCGATGGGACCTGAGGGGCACTATAGGGCACATCCATAAGGGCAGATTTTTCCAGGAAGAAGGCATGGGGTTGAGGCTTTGCAAGGTGTGGTGCAGCCAATACCACACTCTACCCACAATGCTATGCAGTACAGTATACAGTGGAAGTTGCTGTTTGGGAATATTTACATTTGAAGATTTTAATCTGAAAATGAGATATCTACCATAAAAAGTGGCAGATATACCCTAAATCAAACCTTTTCATTTTTCCTGGGACGAGTTAATTATTTTTCAACAGTTTATGGTCACATTCTTTATGTTATCTGACATTCTGTTTCTGGTAACAAACAGATAATTATTCAAATCTAAACATGAGAAAAGGGATCCCTTCATTCTGCTCAGAATACTATTAGTCTCCACAAGAGGATTAATCCTTACATCACAACGCAATTTTTTCTCCTGTCCTGCTTGAGATTACAGAGGTGGCTTATATTGGGTTTAAGCAGAGCCACCATAAGGAAAACAATGCAGCCGTGCTATGACATGTGATCACTGATGAGAAACTCTTCAGGGGAAAGAGAAGGAGTGCCAATGTTGACAAGATGGGCAATTTTTCTCCAGGGATACTGTTCAAAATAGAGTGGTTTATGTCACATATCATCATTCTCTGAAACATGTTTGTGCTCTTATGGCACACACACATATATACATCAATCCTGGCATGATAACAAGGTGAAGACCTGTTCTCCAGGGTGATCTAATTAAAGCGGTGTACAAGAACCACAGGTGTAATGGAACCCATCTCCACTCTGGTAAAGAACTCAAAACAGGGCAAGTTTTCCGTGTCCAGTGAGAGGAACCGGTAACAGGAGAGGAGCGGGCCGCCACTTAAGGAAGCCCTCGCAGCAGAGAGAGGGCTTAGTGTTACACCAGGGCTCAGGTAATCAGTGTTATCTTCCGATCTCTTGACTTTCTTGTTCCCTTATAACACAAGGCAAGCAGCCTGAGGACCTGGCCATTAAAAGTCAAACTGTGGATATCAAGGCAGGAAGAGGTACACAGATAACGGTGTGATAAAGATGGTAACCAGGCCGGGATTGTTTGTGATAATTGTGGTCTAGCTTCTGGAAATCTGTGGTATGCATGGGTGCATTTGTTCTTTTGTGTCCATGTGTGCCTATGCATGTGTGTGCGTGTGCAGTCATGAGCATGTGTGTGTGTGTGTGTGTGTGTGTGTGTGTGTGAGAGAGAGAGAGAGAGTGCTTGCACACATGCGATGATGTTGTTGCCAACTTGAAAGATTACTTTGAATAAGAGAAGCAGTGCGTATACGGCATCATCCCTTTCCCAGAAGCCAGGATTATTTGTGCCATTTAAATATTGGCAGACTTGGAAATAATCTGGGCAAAAGTCGAATGCACTGCCAGGTCTATTTCAGGAGCAATACGTCATCCCACTCAAGAGGGACTATTACTT